>OX637533.1:44813120-45080023 GCA_951800035.1 Linnaemya tessellans | reverse complement strand
ATATATATATATATAAAGTTGCTTAGATTTCGAACAATACTGTATATATATATATATATATATATATATATATATATATACATTTATATATATATATATATATATATATATATATATATATATATTTATATATGTATATATATTTACATATATATATATATATATATATATATATATATATATATATATATATTTATATATATATATATATATATATATATATATATATATATTATCAAAAATATTAGTGCTTTTTTGTTTGTTTTGTGGTCAAGGATGTGTACATGTCTGCATTTCATCGATACTTACACCATATTAGCAGTCAGAGTTGTAAATGACTCATTCTTTTTTGATTTCAATTCATTACGAATTGAAAAGAATTAATTTTGAATTAATTCTTTTCAAAAAAAAAAATGAATTGAATGAAATTTGAATTAATTCATTTGAATTTAACAAACATGAATTGCAATTCATTTCCAATTCAAGGGCAAAATTAATTGCAATTCATTTGAATTGAATTGACTTTGAAGTAATTCAAATGAGTTAGAAGAAATGAATTGCAATTAATTTCCAATTCTTTTGAAGTAGTTTTTAATTAATTTAAATGAGTTAGAAAAATGAATTGCAATTCTTTTCCAATTCATTTGAATTAATCCAAATGAAATCGAAACATGAATTTGGTATTAATTTCAAAAGCTAAATAAGTAGTTCTTGAAGAACCAAACTCCAAACACCAACTTATTATTATTATTAATTCAAATGAACTGCAAATGAATTCAATTCAAATAAATTGGAAATTAATACCCAATTCATGTTTCGACTTCATTTGAATTAATTCAAATGAATTGGAAAAGAATTGCAATTCATTTTTCTAACTCATTTCAATTAATTCAAAACTAATTCAAAAGAATTGAAAATGAATTGTATTTCATTTCTTCTAACTCATTTGAATTAATTCAAAGTCAATTCAATTTAAATGAATTGGAAATGAATTGCAATTCATTTGAATTAAAAATTAATTGCAATTCATTTTGCCCAATTCATTTGAATTGCAAATGAATAGCAATTCATGTTTGTTAAATTCAAATGAATTGATTCAAATTTCATTCAATTCGTTTTTTGTCCACAAGAATTAATTCAAAATTTTACCAATTCAGTGAATGAATGATTCGCGATCAAAAATGAATGATTCGTTTACAACTCTGTTAGCAGTAGTAGAGTTAACCTAATACCAAAAAAACAAAACCTTAAAATTTTTACATAAATTCTCAAAAATTAATTGAAAAACCACATGATTTGAAATTTTTAGGAAACACAATAAATAAATTTTATTCGATATAAAGGGTGTTTTTTATGAAGTTTTTTTTTTATACGAATCACTCTGTTGTGTGACAGCTTTTTGACAGTTTAAAGTAAGGTCTCTACTCAGTATTGTTTGGCAAATCATCATGAACAGGTTAACTCCAGAACAACGCTTCCAAATAGTGGAAATTTATTTTCAAAAACAGTGTTCAATTAAAAATGTTTATCCGCTATTTTACCGCAAAATTCTATTCAGTGATGAGGCGCATTTTTGGTTGAATGGATATGTCAACAAGCAAAATTGCCGTATTTGGAGCAAAGATAATCGACACGCCGTTCAAGAATTACCAATGCATCCCGATAAATGTACTGTTTGGTGCGGTCTATTGGCTGTTGGAATCATCGGTCCTTATTTCTTTAATGAGGAAGGACGACGCGTTACTGTGAATGGAAATCGATACAGAATCATGATCAATGAATTTTTGGTGCCAAAACTTCAAGGTATGGATGTAAACGAAATGTGGTTTCAACAGGATGGTGCCACTTGTCATACTGCGGGCGAAACAATGGACTTATTGAAAGAACATTTCAACGACAACATTATTTCGAGAAATGTACCGGTGAATTGGCCTCCGCGTTCGTGTGATTTGACGCCACTCGATTATTTTTTGTGGGGATACCTGAAATCATTGGTTTACGTGGATAAACCAGCAACGATTCACGCTTTGGAAACCAGTATTCAACGTGTCATTGCTGAAATACGCCCTCAAATGCTTAAAAATGATTTCAAAGTTCAGGTATTAAAATTACCGGTGATGCCATTAAATTAAAATTACTTCAGGATGTTAAGACTGAATCACAAGACTTAGCTTTGTCTTCTTACAAAAAAGGATCCAAGAACAAAATTCCAAAGTGTTTCAATTGTAACAAATATGGACACATTGCTGCGAAGTGTCCAACCAGAAACTTACGAAGAAATTTTAAGAACACAGGTAACGCTATGCTGGGGGTTTTCACCGCTCGTGAATTAAATAAGAACGACTGGTTCTTTGATTCCGGCGCTACAGCTCATATGTGTTCTGGTTCAACATGTTTTAAAAACAAATGTGAAGATCAAAATGCTCAAGTTACAATTGCAAATAATTCCGTAATGGGTGTCAAAGGTATTGTTGATGTTGATTTGGTTGTACAGGCAAGCAAAAGTAAAAAGGAAAAGATTAAATTTAAAGATGTTTTACATATACCTGATTTATACATAAATTTACTCTCAGTATCGAAAATTGTTCAAAATGGTTATATAGGGTGACCTTATAAATGGTATGTTTCGATTGAATGTAGCTAAAGACAATGCGTTCATATCTGAAATAAAAACTAAAGAGGCTGATTTATGGCATGCACGTATTGGTCATGCTAACAGTGAAGCTTTGAAATATATGAATTCTGGATCTGTTTTAGGAGTGGAATGTTATGCAGTAAAAAATAGCTGTATCACATGTGTAAAAGGTAAAATGTCTAGATTACCATTTAAAGATAATGGAAGAAAAGCCACACAGCTGCTGGAACTTATACACACAGATCTTTGAGGTCCTATAGAAGTTGAATCTATAAATGGTTCAAGATACATGCTTATATTTATTGACGATTATAGCCGGAAAGTTTTTCCCTATTTTATAAAATCAAAAGATGAAGTTCCTGAAAAATTCCTAGAGTTCAATTATTTATGACTTGTGCGGGAGTTTCCGTCATCCAAAAGTCTTTAAATATACTTATGACAGAAATTGCCGCACAATTTTCATTTATTTCAGTTGAAAAAAAAGAAGAAAAAACATACTTTGTTTCTTTGTAGAAATTAAACGAAATCGATATAGGTCATGAATGAATTCCCCATTCCACATCTCCGCAATCTTTAACGCAAAACATTTTTGGCTCTTAAAAATTTGAGATTGCATTCCGAGAAAGCCAAATTAAAAAAAAACCTAGAGAAATTTCGCATGGTTATTTTCTAATTTTAAAGCCTTTGACCAACCTAATTATTCTAACCAAAGCTTGTGGTATCGTTGTATTTTTGACACTTCAGGTGTTATTATTATACGAGAGGTTTTAATTTTTGAAAGTTTAGAATTTAGATGTCAATAATTGTATGAAATTATAAGATAATGTACACAAATTATATGTCAACGGAACGTTTTTCCGGGAACGTAATTTCATATCTTTTTAGAAGTGAAATAATCTGGCCAATAGAGTATAACCCTAAAAAAGCCGGCGATCCATCTGAAGATATTGCGATAGATCTTGAAACCATTGAAACTGAAATCTTCTCCAGAATTGACTGAAAATCCTGTAGAAGTGTTTCATTATGCAGAAGTTGGATTGGGGTAGACCTTAATAAACCGAAAGCAGTTCGGTAGATACATTCAACTTCTTGATATTACTTTTAGAAGTGTATCCATAAAAAGTTATTCCATGCAATATAATACCTGTCGTCAAAGAGTGACAAATGTCTAGGGCAGCTTCCATATGTGGCCCTTTTTTGCGACAGCACATTAAATGCAATAAATTGTTTACCTTGCTTAGCTTATACATCAAAAAGTTCACATGTGCGTTCCAAAGGAGGTTTTTAGTAAATAAAATTCTTAAAATCCTCATCTCCCGTTTAACGTTAACATTGACATTTCTTATGTGTACGGTATGGCAGCTGCAATTTCTTAACATGCAAACGTGAAGAACCTCGACTTTGTCAGCAGGAATAACGGCACCTTTCTTCTTATTCCAACTACAAATTCTAGAGCCCAATTGGTTTAAAAATTGGATTGTTTCTTGTTTCCAGAAGTAAAAGCAAAAATATTATCAGCATAAATGTCCACGTAATCAATTCCTGGAAAATTGTGTAACACTTTGTCTAATGAGTTCTCATAAACTGTATAAAGAATTACTGACAATGGCGATCCCTGTGGGACAACATTGACAAAAGTATAGTGCGAGGAAAAATGCCTATCTACTCTGACCGTGAGTCTTCTATTGTCCAAAAAAGATATAATTAAGTTTAATGTTTTGCGAAGGATACAACATTCATTAAGCTCAATAATAATAAAAGCTGCCACTACTCGATCGAAAGCCTTTTCAAATCGGCTGATAGAACAATCCAGTGCTTACGTCTTTCAATATTCAGGCGCAGAGTCTATTCGAGCTGGTGACATATGGTATGGACACCACATTTCGGTATAGGAGCATGCTGTATACCAGAGATTTTATGCAGCGTATAATTCCAAAAACGTTTAGCCAAAATTTTTGGAAGTGTAGGTAATAGCGAAAAAGTTGGCATTAATGCAGATGGGTGGAAAATTCTCATTTCTTTTGGATCTCAAATTACTCACTCTTTTCCATAGAAATCGTATATCCATCTGTAGATTTAGAGAATTTAAAAAACGATCCCAAGTTTGACGTTTAGCAGTTCTGCATTCCTGCTTAACCCTCGCACACCATCTCCTATAGTCTATCGCTCTTATGAAAAAAAAATCTTAATTGATGCTTGAAGTTTACGTTAGTTAAAGTTACTTTAAGGCTGACATACCAATGTTAAAAAATTATATGCAAAAACAGTGTGTTAACTATTGCATACTTCATATAATTTTACTTGTTGATACTGGCAACGTCATCATTCTCTCTTGTCTCTTTGTAGTTAACGATGCAAAATAGTGAGTAATAATTCATCTTGATAGTCGGATGTTTTAACAATGTTTTGTATATTTTTAACATAAAATAACATTTTTAATTTTTTATATGCAAAATAATATATATACTACAGAAAAAACATAAACTAAAGATATTTATAATAGTGCAAAATAATAAATATGCCATTTTTTTGTTAAGGGTTTAAACCGATTATTTAAAAAACAACCATTCTTTACTTGTGTTGATTTCATGTACATCACTATAAATTTTATTGTTTTTACATTATGTGTGTTAATACTTACTTTGAATGATATTTACCGTCATAGATGCTGCTTAAGGAACTCATAAGAAAGAAGGTAAAAGTCATTGAAAACAAAACTACGGACAACAATACCAACCATTCAAAGAAAAAAGCATGGGTGGAAGTGGCAGAAAGTTATGTACATCATATATATATATATATATATATATATATATATAATTTCCTTTTATGAAATTTCTTAAATTTTTTAGCATCAACAGTTAATGTGTCGGGAGTCAACGCACAATAACACAGCTCAAAAACCAGTGGATGGCTACCAAAATTGTATTTTGGTGATGTTCCACATCCCCTGCTGTCTACTTGAATGTCTTGTTTTACCAATGTTACAATTTCCCTCACTGTTTCCTTGCTAAAACGGTACTTCTCTTTTATAAGTACGTGCCCGATAATAGTCCGCTATTTGGTTTATACGTTCTAAATAAAAATTACACATTGAATAAAATTTTCACATCGAAGTAAATAATTTTACCGATTCTGTTCATTAAATTTAATGTTTCCATTTTTAATATAAAAATACACTAAACTGAAATGCTTTAATTAAAAGTTTTCACAAAACATTTGCAAAAAAAAATATTTAACACCGCTTTAAAGTACATGAGTAGCTACTTTAAATTATTTGATGTTAACATCGGTTTACAACACGTGTGTTAAGCTAACAACCGTTTTTGCATGATACTTTAAGAAATTTTTCTTAACATTGGTTTACCAGTCTGTGTTAAGTTTTTTTGCATAAGGCTGTATGCCATTAAGCTTAGTGCGATGCCTTTTAAAATTTTTCCATGCTTCATTTTTTATTTTGATCAAACTAGCTATGAAGGAATTAAACCAATTTGGATTATTTTTACCCTTACGCTCCCGAGTAAGAGGGATGGTTTCATGTGCTGCTTTTCTTAAAATGCACTTTATCTGAGCTGCCTCTCTGTTTATATTTTAGAAGTAGTAAATTCATCATATACTAATATTGCTCTCTGTTCAGAAAGAGGCCAATTAGCACGATCGACGCAAAAAGTTGGTGAAAATTTCTTCTTTATTGTTCTGTTATTATTTGAGATTATAATTGGAAAGTGATCGCCAATCGCGAAGACAAACAGGACCATGAAAAATCTGATGCTATGTCTACACTAGATATGGAGACATCTACGGACGTTAGAGTATGTCTCGTACTGAGGAGGGTTGGTGAATCCTCGTTTAAAATTACAAAATCCTTGTCGTCAGCGAACCTTTCCCAGAGAACTCTGCTTGGTGAATTTCTAGAAGATCCCCAAAGCGTGTGTTGTGAGTTAGAATCTCCCAGCAGTATGTGGTTATCATTGTGAGGGCAATTAAGACAATTCAGCGTAGAATTAGACATTCTCAACTCACATTCCTTATACAGTCGACTCTTGATAATTTGAAACTCGTTAATTTGAATCTCGCGGAAATTTGAACTGTTTTCCAAGTCCCTTGAAAAACACTTAATAAATTGAAAAATATCTATGTAATTTGGTCCCCTCAATAATTTGAAATTATTTGAATGGCATTTTGATCGCCGACTCGCTATAATTTGAATTTTTTGGCTCTACGCTCTATAATTTGAATTATTTTAATTGCTGTGTTTTATGCAAAATATAAAATAATAAAACAACCATTTATTTTACTTTTTTGCGATGTGCTACAAAAGTGATATCTTGCTCGCCAACTTTTCTATAATTTGAAGTTCGGTTATTCTACACTCTTTAATTTGAACTCCTAATGTGATTTTGTTTCTGTTTTTGAAAGAAATTTAAATCGTTTGCATTAGTTTCTGTGCCACGATTTTAGTATACACCACTACATCGACAGTTGCTAACATAAAAAATAATAATAAGTGGTGACAAACACAATACACATGAGCACTGATGATGAAAGGGTTGCGTCTTTCGAAAACAGCTGTTCTGCTCTGCTGTATAAGTTGAATAAAACTGATGTTGACTTTCCTTTGTGCCTTGGAATATTTATCATGTATTTCTGAGATTAAAAAAAAAAAAAAAAAAAAAAAACTAATTTCGAACAATTAGCCTTTGAATCTTAATTCAATTTAATATAGCAATATAAATGTTCGTTAAAAATTCTTACTACATACAAATTTAAGCTATGGCTTGAGCTACCAATTATAAAAAAATATTGGAAAAACGTTCACATGTACTTAAGTATAAAATTCAAACCAAAAAAGTTTGACTTAGGTATGATCGAACAAAAAAAAATTCAGAAAAATGGGACATGAAGAAAAATAATCAAACGGTAACACGGGTATTATAACAATAACATGTTAACATCAGGTTGATGCAGTTCTCGTATTCTTTTTCACAATAAAATTTGTGTAAATTTGGAATATTTATCATGTCTTTCTGAGATTTAAAAAAAAAAAAAAAGAAAAAAAAAATAATTTCGAACAATTAGCCTATGAATCTTAATTCAATTTAATATAGCAATATCAATGTTCGTTAAAAATTCTTACTACATAAAAAATTAAATTTCTTTGCTGTGCTTTTGCGGAATTTAGTGCGTGCAAATGGTTTTGCTTTTTTATGAAAACCCTGGTTAATTTGAATTTTTTCTAGCTCTCTTTCGATATTTTGAAGTCTCGTTAAAATGAAAACTCGATTATTTGAACTTTTTCTCTGGTCCCTTCAGTTTATCAAGAGTCGGCTGTATATATATATATATATATATATATATATATATATATATATATATATATACATATATATATATATATATATATATATATGTATGTATATATATACATATATATATATATATATATATATATATATATATATATATATATATATATATATATATATATACATATATATATATATATATATATGTATATATATATATATACATATATATATATATATATATATATATATACATATATATATATATATATATATATATATATACATATATATATATATATATATATATATGTACATATATATATATATATATATATATATACATATATATATATATATATATATATATATATATATATATATATATACATATATATATATATATATATATATATATATATATATTTTTGCTACAGGGCCGACGAAGGTGGGTGCTGTTACTCTGCTTTTAGTACATGATAGTGTCAGTCGCTGCCAATTATGTTCAATGACCAGTGACTATGCCTTCATCATTGAAACAGGCTGGCAACAACTAACACAACCAAGCACTAATGCTGATCAGAAGAAATTCAACACAATATTTCATGACTCAGCGCGGGCTCGAACTCAGGACCCTCCGCATCATAGTCTCGTGTTCTACTACTTCAGCCAACAGCACCCACAGTTGGACATACAAGCGCAACAAAAATAAAATAAGTGCGTATAGCAGTTACCGTTATAATTTTTGCAAATTTTATTTACAATCTTTAACTGTTATTGACGACACTTGCACCTGATTGTATTCTCTCATGTAATGAGACTATTACGTGGAATGCCGATATCCTTGATGAGAATGAAACGGACACAGGCACGGATCAAGAAGATGACAATGTAACCGAAGCTCCAGAGTTCGTACCATATAATGATGCAATATGCGCAGTTAATACTCTGATCAAATGGAATGAGTACAATGCCAAGTCCTCCGACAAACATATTTCACAGCTTCTCGAACTACGATCCGATATCGTAAAATGCCATTCAAATAAATAGCTCCATCAAAATAAAGCTACTGATTACTTTACCGCAACAAATAACAAATAATCGAAATGTGTAGTAATATATGCATATCTTCTAACTGTTTTTCATATTAAAAAAAATTATATATATGTACATAAAAATATGTATATATGTATGTATAATCCTAATTTTAAAATAAATAAACAATGAGTAAATATATAGTACATCTAACCATATGCAGTTTTCATACTACGGAAAAGTTAAGATTTCGGAAAAGTTTATCACCCTAAAAACAAACTACTTAACTTTTTCGAGCCTCCACTGTATATTGTTTTATGAAGTATAAGAAAAAAGTAGTTACATACATATGTACATAGATTTTTTTAGCATATATAAAATCGTACATGTTGTGTTCTTGGCTTTTGTTGCTGTTGTTGAAAAATAATTAGTAATTGTTTTGAAAGTATGGTATGTATGGATGTATGTACGTAGGTATTTATGATTGCATTGGGATGAGTGGATGTACACACATTCATACGAATATAAATATGTACATATACATATGTATATACATACAAGGGTTAAATTTACCTTTGAAAGTTTTTTTTTGGTAGCAATTACAAAAAGTGCCAATAAGCATCGATTGAAAGACAATAATAATGTATGTGCGTATGTACATTAGGGGTGTACTTTACTGTACGCAGAAATTTTTATAATAACTACCTACTATGAAACATTTTTTAAAATTCTGAACCCTGATCCATCACCAAAACGAAATAAGACCAATTCTAGTTATAACATCAACAACTCTGCTGACTTCCCAAATTTAATACAAAAACAGAATGCTGCAACTGTAAAAAGGGACAATGCCCGCAATACATCGTGATAAAAAGCAAAGTAACCGATAAGCCGCTTCAGAACTTCAACATTTTTGTGCTTTCCAAAGCAATAGAAGGCATATCTAGTGAGCCTACTCAAAAGATAGCATTTACTAAAGATTGTAATCTCTTAATATTTACAAAAAACGAAATCCAAGCAAGCAGATTCCTGAAAACCAACACACTGAATGGTATTGGTCGTGTTGAAAGTTTTCTTCACCCTACACTTAACATAATCAAAGGTGTCGTATTTGCACCATCCCTAAATGAACTTTCTTAGCAAGAAATTATAGACGGTCTTAATGACCAAGGAGTAGTCGATTGCAGAAAAATCACAAAGTTTAATGAAGGAAAGATAACAAACACCCCACTGCATATTCTACATTTTAACCAGTACAGTTCACCAAAAGAAACTAAAATTGGCTTCCTCATCTGCAAAGTAGAACCGTTCTTTCCCAATCCCATACAATGCAAAAACTGTTTCAAGTTGGGCCACACCAAAATATACTGCAAAGGAATCGAAACTTGTGAAATTTGCTCTTTCACAATACACGAACCAGAACCATGCTCAAAAATAGAATGTGTTAATTTCAAACGGCAACACCGATCCAATAACAAAAAATTCCCCGTTATTCAACATCGACAAGAGATTCTAAAACATAAAACAATAAACAACTGTACGTACAAAGAGTCAGCAGCTAAAATACAATCAGTCGAATCATTCGAAAGTCCTAATGAAGACCTTCAAAAGGCAATCGAAGAGAAGATAAAGAAAGGAAACAACAGACAACAAACCAATACGGAAAGCTCCACCAGTTTAAGCAAAGCAACAACAAATACAACAGCAAACTCAACACCAACAACAGCATCAATATATACAACTATTTCAGAATTTCTTAAGCCAAAAGCAAACACAACACCCATTATATCTTCTATGGAAGACATAATAAACAGAAACAAAGTACTCACCGATAAAATAATTACAAAAAACAACGCAACTACCACTTTACAAAATGAAACACATAGTACAAACAAATCAACAATCAAATCAACAAACAATAATGATCCAAACAAACACATATCGCATACGGATATCCCCGCTAGAATTACAAATAGACGGTTTTCAATTGACGACACACAGGAGATGGACGTAGAGTTTGCCATGGGCTGTGGGGTAGTCTGTGCGCCCTCCCTTCGCTGGCTGGTGTGTTGGGTCGCTGGTGTACTCTTGACGTTGCTTTGGTTTGGGTTGCATTGGGGACCTGGCGCAGTGGTCGGCGGGGCGGGGGTGAGTGGACTGCCTTGCGGCCTATAGCCATTAACTACTTCACAAACTGGAATAACAACTCTACGCCGAACAACAAGAAACTTAGAACCTCCAACCACAAAATGGCCAAAAATTTCAACATAATACAATGGAATATTAAGGGCTTTTTCATCAACTTCACTGACTTCCAACTAATTGTGAAGGAGCAGCATCCCCATTTTATTTCCTTACAAGAGACCCACTGTCCGTACAACTTCATACCTTTCCCTCTCAAACCGTTCCGCTGTTACTTCGCAAATAACCCTGCAAACACTTCATCTAAAAGTGGAATCGGTGTATTCATTCGTGATCATATCCCGCACCAACGTATTTAGAACACATCTAAACTGCTCAATATTTCAATAGAAGTCACTTTGAACATAAAGTTCACCATTGTTTCTGTTTACATACCGCCCTCCGAAACCTTTACGGTTAATGATTTTAGTGAACTTTTTAAAAATATACAAACTCCTATTATTCTAGTTGGAGACGTAAATAGCTGGAACGTGCTATGGGGGTCGCAATACAACAACTCTAGAGGATTAATCATTGAGAATTTCCTAAATTCTAATAACATTTGCATAATTAATGATGGAAATCCTACGCATCACTCTACACATAACACTTTTACTCACGTCGATATAATTGGTTGTTCAATCTCGCTGCTGACACTAATCTCAAGTCAAACTTTGGATGACCTGCACCATAGCGATCATTTCCCAATAAAAACAACACTACACACGAGGGCTAATAACTCTTGCATAACGCATACAAGGAAATTTAACTTAAAAAAAGCCAACTGGGATCAATATAGCAAAACTGTAGAAAACATATTGCACAGCAAAAATTTCTCAGGGAACACGAACAAAGACAACGCTACAATCACAAAAGCCATAAGAACTGCTGCAAATTTTCACATTCCCCAAACATCACCCACTCAAAGACTAACAGTCCCATGGTGGAATGATGAACTTTCAATGCTCCGCGCAGACAAGATGAAGAAATGGCAAACTTTCAAAAAACAACCCCACCATGACAATTTAGTACTATACAAGAAATCCAACGCAAAGTTCAGACTTGAATGCAAAAGCAGCCAGTTTTAAAAAATTTACCGAAGCTATAAATAGGGACTCTCCACTAACCCTCATTTGGAAGAGAGTGGCTTCTTTTTCCAGTCGAAACAGGTCTACACCCGTAACAGTTCTGCACACTGATACTAGTTCCTTAACAGAACCAAAACAAATAGCTAATTTCTTTGGCACGAAATGGCCAGAAAACTCTTTGGATTGCAATTTATCAACAAACTTCACAGCAGCTAAGAAAGCAGTGTTATCTTACTCAAACATCCAAGCCATGAATCCATACACTTTAACTCGCACTAACAATGTGCGAGTTACAGATGGCTATAAAAAATGTTAAAGGAACAACACCTGGTTATGACAGAGTATGCTATATGATAAAATATCTCACAAACCATAGTAAAAAGATACTTCTCCATATATACAACAACGTATTCGACACAGCAGTTGTTCCACATTCTTGGAAAACAGCAATAGTTACCGCTATACCAAAACCAAACGGAAATTTAACTGATTTCAACGGGTATCGTCCTATTTATTTATTACTATGTCTAACCAAACTCATGGAAAGAATGGTCGCAAATCGTTTAGCCTGGTTCTTGGAGTGTAAAAAATTAATTGCAGTTAATCAAACAGCATATAAATCTAATCGCAGCTGTACGGATGTTCTTCTTCACATCGACCACACATCTATACTGAGTATAGATTTTGAGAAAGCATTCGATCGCATTGGGGTTCACATTATACTAGACTCTTTGAAGAGCTGGGGTATTGGACCAAAAGTCTTCAATTACGTAAGGTCCTTTTTGACGGGCAGAATAATTAGAGTAAGAGTAAACAATGAAATGTCTAACAACTTCCCTTTCGAAAATGGAATACCGCAGGGCTCTCCGTTATCTGTGGTGCTTTTCCAGATATCCTTTAACCAACTTAGTAACATAATAAAAAAACACAAGTTTGTTGATCATTGTCTTTACGCAGATGACATCTACATACTATACAAAAACAATAGCATTTCGATAATTAATAACACACTGGAGAAAGTTTTTATTGATATTGAAAAATGGTGCAAAGTTTCTGGGGCAAAAATTTCATCAGAAAAATCATCAGTCTTACATATATGCAGGAAACATAGCTGCAGTCCGTCCATCAAATCTAAAAATTCACAACCACACTATACACTGTGTAGAGGAACAAAAAATATTGGGAGTTGTATTTGATAGAAAGTATTGATGGAAAAAACATATTTTAAGTCTCGAAAAATCACTTTCACTTAGGGCAAACTTAATAAAATACCTTTCTACGAGAAGTTTTGCACACATAGACACTATCAAATATCTAGTAAAAACACTCATGTTAAGCAAAATAGACTACGGTCTCTTTCTCTACGGGAATGCCTCTAATACTGATTTAAGACAAATTAAGTCAATATACCACCAAACTCTTAGGGCTAGTACATATGCATATAGAACCACTCCAATACAAGTCCTACTAATAGAATCTGGACTTCCATCATTAGAAGAAAGGTATCTCGATAATTTAAATCGACTACTACCGAAACTCTTATCATACTGTTGAAATTGTTCCAATAACCAACAGTTTTTATCCACAGTAAAAAACACAACCAGCAGATTCAAATGCAAAATGGAGATAGAGATCTTTATTAAAGAAAAAATAGAGATAATAATAAATGTGTTGCTAATTTAGCGTTTAAATAAATTTTACATTTCAACATCCTCTCATAAAATTTATTTATTTTTACTTTATATTCATTATAGAAACAAAATTTTTAAATTTTACATTCGGCAGAGGTTTTGTAAAAATGTCTGCTACCATTGAATCAGAATTTACATATTTCAAAGAAATTTTATTTGATATAATGTTGTCTTTAATAAAATGATACCTTACATCAATATGCTTGGTCCTTGGGTTAAATGAAATTATAGACGGTCTTAATGACCAAGGAGTAGTCGATTGCAGAAAAATCACAAAGTTTAATGAAGGAAAGATAACAAACACCCCACTGCATATTCTACATTTTAACCAGTACAGTCCACCAAAAGAAACTAAAATTGGCTTCCTCATCTGCAAAGTAGAACCGTTCTTTCCCAATCCCATACAATGCAAAAACTGTTTCAAGTTGGGCCACACCAAAATATACTGCAAAGGAATCGAAACTTGTGAAATTTGCTCTTTAACAATACACGAACCAGAACCATGCTCAAAAATAGAATGTGTTAATTTCAAACGGCAACACCGATCCAATAACAAAAAATTCCCCGTTATTCAACATCGACAAGAGATTCTAAAACATAAAACAATAAACAACTGTACGTACAAAGAGTCAGCAGCTAAAATACAATCAGTCGAATCATTCGAAAGTCCTAATGAAGACCTTCAAAAGGCAATCGAAGAGAAGATAAAGAAAGGAAACAACAGACAACAAACCAATACGGAAAGCTCCACCAGTTTAAGCAAAGCAACAACAATTTCAGCAACAAATACAACAGCAAACTCAACACCAACAACAGCATCAATATATACAACTATTTCAGAATTTCTTAAGCCAAAAGCAAACACAACACCCATTGTATCTTCTATGGAAGACATAATAAACAGAAACAAAGTACTCACCGATAAAATAATTACAAAAAACAACGCAACTACCACTTTACAAAATGAAACACATAGTACAAACAAATCAACAATCAAATCAACAAACAATAATGATCCAAACAAACACATATCGCATACGGATATCCCCGCTAGAATTACAAATAGACGGTTTTCAATTGACGACACACAGGAGATGGACGTAGAGTTTGCCATGGGCTGTGGGGTAGTCTGTGCGCCCTCCCTTCGCTGGCTGGTGTGTTGGGTCGCTGGTGTACTCTTGACGTTGCTTTGGTTTGGGTTGCATTGGGGACCTGGCGCAGTGGTCGGCGGGGCGGGGGTGAGTGGACTGCCTTGCGGCCTATAGCCATTAACTGCTTCACAAACTGGAATAACAACTCAACGCCGAACAACAAGAAACTTAGAACCTCCAACCACAAAATGGCCAAAAATTTCAACATAATACAATGGAATATTAAGGGCTTTTTCATCAACTTCACTGACTTCCAACTAATTGTGAAGGAGCAGCATCCCCATTTTATTTCCTTACAAGAGACCCACTGTCCGTACAACTTCATACCTTTCCCTCTCAAACGGTTCCGCTGTTACTTCGCAAATAACCCTGCAAACACTTCATCTAAAAGTGGAATCGGTGTATTCATTCGTGATCATATCCCGCACCAACGTATTTAGAACACATCTAAACTGCTCAATATTTCAATAGAAGTCACTTTGAACATAAAGTTCACCATTGTTTCTGTTTACATACCGCCCTCCGAAACCTTTACGGTTAATGATTTTAGTGAACTTTTTAAAAATATACAAACTCCTATTATTCTAGTTGGAGACGTAAATAGCTGGAACGTGCTATGGGGGTCGCAATACAACAACTCTAGAGGATTAATCATTGAGAATTTCCTAAATTCTAATAACATTTGCATAATTAATGATGGAAATCCTACGCATCACTCTACACATAACACTTTTACTCACGTCGATATAATTGGTTGTTCAATCTCGCTGCTGACACTAATCTCAAGTCAAACTTTGGATGACCTGCACCATAGCGATCATTTCCCAATAAAAACAACACTACACACGAGGGCTAATAACTCTTGCATAACGCATACAAGGAAATTTAACTTAAAAAAAGCCAACTGGGATCAATATAGCAAAACTGTAGAAAACATATTGCACAGCAAAAATTTCTCAGGGAACACGAACAAAGACAACGCTACAATCACAAAAGCCATAAGAACTGCTGCAAATTTTCACATTCCCCAAACATCACCCACTCAAAGACTAACAGTCCCATGGTGGAATGATGAACTTTCAATGCTCCGCGCAGACAAGATGAAGAAATGGCAAACTTTCAAAAAACAACCCCACCATGACAATTTAGTACTATACAAGAAATCCAACGCAAAGTTCAGACTTGAATGCAAAAGCAGCCAGTTTTAAAAAATTTACCGAAGCTATAAATAGGGACTCTCCACTAACCCTCATTTGGAAGAGAGTGGCTTCTTTTTCCAGTCGAAACAGGTCTACACCCGTAACAGTTCTGCACACTGATACTAGTTCCTTAACAGAACCAAAACAAATAGCTAATTTCTTTGGCACGAAATGGCCAGAAAACTCTTTGGATTGCAATTTATCAACAAACTTCACAGCAGCTAAGAAAGCAGTGTTATCTTACTCAAACATCCAAGCCATGAATCCATACACTTTAACTCGCACTAACAATGTGCGAGTTACAGATGGCTATAAAAAATGTTAAAGGAACAACACCTGGTTATGACAGAGTATGCTATATGATAAAATATCTCACAAACCATAGTAAAAAGATACTTCTCCATATATACAACAACGTATTCGACACAGCAGTTGTTCCACATTCTTGGAAAACAGCAATAGTTACCGCTATACCAAAACCAAACGGAAATTTAACTGATTTCAACGGGTATCGTCCTATTTATTTATTACTATGTCTAACCAAACTCATGGAAAGAATGGTCGCAAATCGTTTAGCCTGGTTCTTGGAGTGTAAAAAATTAATTGCAGTTAATCAAACAGCATATAAATCTAATCGCAGCTGTACGGATGCTCTTCTTCACATCGACCACACATCTATACTGAGTATAGATTTTGAGAAAGCATTCGATCGCATTGGGGTTCACATTATACTAGACTCTTTGAAGAGCTGGGGTATTGGACCAAAAGTCTTCAATTACGTAAGGTCCTTTTTGACGGGCAGAATAATTAGAGTAAGAGTAAACAATGAAATGTCTAACAACTTCCCTTTCGAAAATGGAATACCGCAGGGCTCTCCGTTATCTGTGGTGCTTTTCCAGATATCCTTTAACCAACTTAGTAACATAATAAAAAAACACAAGTTTGTTGATCATTGTCTTTACGCAGATGACATCTACATACTATACAAAAACAATAGCATTTCGATAATTAATAACACACTGGAGAAAGTTTTTATTGATATTGAAAAATGGTGCAAAGTTTCTGGGGCAAAAATTTCATCAGAAAAATCATCAGTCTTACATATATGCAGGAAACATAGCTGCAGTCCGTCCATCAAATCTAAAAATTCACAACCACACTATACACTGTGTAGAGGAACAAAAAATATTGGGAGTTGTATTTGATAGAAAGTATTGATGGAAAAAACATATTTTAAGTCTCGAAAAATCACTTTCACTTAGGGCAAACTTAATAAAATACCTTTCTACGAGAAGTTTTGCACACATAGACACCATCAAATATCTAGTAAAAACACTCATGTTAAGCAAAATAGACTACGGTCTCTTTCTCTACGGGAATGCCTCTAATACTGATTTAAGACAAATTAAGTCAATATACCACCAAACTCTTAGGGCTAGTACATATGCATATAGAACCACTCCAATACAAGTCCTACTAATAGAATCTGGACTTCCATCATTAGAAGAAAGGTATCTCGATAATTTAAATCGACTACTACCGAAACTCTTATCATACTGTTGAAATTGTTCCAATAACCAACAGTTTTTATCCACAGTAAAAAACACAACCAGCAGATTCAAATGCAAAATGGAGATAGAGATCTTTATTAAAGAAAAAATAGAGATAATAATAAATGTGTTGCTAATTTAGCGTTTAAATAAATTTTACATTTCAACATCCTCTCATAAAATTTATTTATTTTTACTTTATATTCATTATAGAAACAAAATTTTTAAATTTTACATTCGGCAGAGGTTTTGTAAAAATGTCTGCTACCATTGAATCAGAATTTACATATTTCAAAGAAATTTTATTTGATATAATGTTGTCTTTAATAAAATGATACCTTACATCAATATGCTTGGTCCTTGGGTTAAATGACTCATTTTTAGCTAGTTGGATAGCACTTTGATTGTCACAAAACAGTCTGGTAGGGTCTAGTTGATACTTCAATAACTCTTCTTCTAATCCTCTCAACCACAGCACTTCCTGCAGCGCTACACCGATTGCCATGTATTCAGCTTCACACGTTGATAGGGCTGTCGTTTGCTGCCTTTTCGAACCCCATGCAATCGGGCCACCTTTTTTACTCAATAGGTAGCCGCTTACTGACTTTCTTTCATGAGGATCCATAGGAGTGGAAACTGGATTGCAGGATATCATATTAAAACGCTCTAACATTTTTTCAATGTAACTCGATTGATCAATTGTTAATTTTTTTTCGATAACGTAGTTTATTCTCATACCAAGGAACGATTTTACTGGACCAAGATCTTTCATTTTGAATTCAGCTTTCAGTTTTCTAATCAACGCATTTTTGGTTTCTTCATTTTTCCATAAAACAATCATGTCATCCACGTAAACTGCTAAAATAATTGTATCTTTCTGATTTTCATTTTTTACAAAGACGCATTGGTCTGTTTTAAGCTGTCTCATTCCCATAACTTTCACTTAACTTTCTATTCCACATTCTTGAAGCTTGTTTTAGTCCATATAATGGCTTATTCAAGCGTAATATATGATTGTTTGTAATTGATATACCTTCAGGAGGTTCAATGTAAATCTCATCTTCTAAATCTCCTTGAAGAACAAACATCTAAATGGTTTACTTGTAAATTACATTCTAGGGCAAACGTTAACAAATACCGTAAAGTATTATACCTCATCACAGGTGCATATGTGTCTGTATAATCTATACCATTACGCTGTGAACAGCCTCTTACAACCAAACTGGCTTTATATTTTACGTTCCCTACTTCGTCCTTTTTTTTAAAGACCCACTTAGTTGTCAATTTCTTAACATCATGTTTGTTTTCTACGATATTCCATGTTTTGTTCTCTAATAATAATTTGTACTCACTTTTGATTGCTTCTAGCCAATGATTTTTTTAGTGCTATTTACAGCCTCGGAATAATCAACAGGATCACCAGCATTACTGTGCGTGAAATAAGTTATGTAGTGATCCATCCGTGTTGGCTTTTTTATTCTTTTTGAACTACGTGGAACTTCTACATTAGCTTCCTCGTCATAAGAACTGCCTGAAACTTTTACATCATGCGGAGAGCTGCTTCTTGTTCTTTTGCAATTACGTGGAACTTGTTCATTTGCTTCACCATCATTTGAACTACGCAGAACTTCTTCTTCATATGGGAAGTTATTTTCATGATTTTCAGCCGGCTCAATTTCTAATTTAACATCATTATCATTCGAAACAGATTTTATTTCCTCGCATATCCTTACTAAATTCTTATTAGTTTGTGAGGAATATTTCTCTTCTTTCAATTCAAAATACATTTTATTTTCAATAAAAACAACATTGCGACTTACATGCATTTTGTTGGTCACTGGATCGTATAACCTGTAGGCCTTAGATGTTGAGCTATACCCAACCATTACACATTTTTTTGATTTTGAGTCCCATTTTCTTCCCATTTCTTTTGGCACCATGACCATCGCAACACAACCAAATATACCCAAATTATTTAAATTTGGTTTTTTCCGCTCCACATTTCTTCTGCAGATTTTTCGTTTTTTCTGGGTATAACATTTAATAAATAAGCTGCGGTGTTGACGGCCTCAGCCCAAAATTTTTTATGCAAGTTCGCTTCAATCAACATAGACCTTGCTTTTTCTACCAAACTTCTGTTCATACGTTCAGCTTTACCATTTTGTTGTGGACTGTAGGGTGCAGAAGTTTGGTGTTGGATGCCGCTTTCTATACAAACTTGTTTTAGTTCTCTATTACAAAATTCTAAGCCGTTGTCTGTCCGGAGTATTTTTATTCTTTTTCCTGTTTGATTTTCCACCAGTGTTTTAAATATCTTCGGAACCTCCGATTTGTGTTTCATTGTGTACACAAAAACTTTACCAGAAAAATCATCTAAAAATATTACATAGTATTCGGCTCCACCAATAGACGTTTGTTCCATTTTTCCGCACACATCATGCTAGGAACACAACTGGGACGAACGACGAATTTCGCTTAGTACGACGAATTCGTTGGTAAAAAATCGCTCTATAAATTCGTCGTATGAAACACAATAACGACGAATAAATTAAAATAATAAGCAAACAAAATTTTAATATTTGTTTTTTAAATCAATGTAACCTCTGATGCCATCCAGATTGTTTACACACTCAATAATTATCCCGGTGTTGTCCACAGGGATAATTATTGAAATTACTTTTTGTAATTATTTTCTGAAAAATTTTTTGTCTGTAAATAAATTATTATTTTCATTTAACAGCTGATGGGGTGACCATATGAAAAAGTGGGAAATAGAAAGAAAAACTATATTATAAAAAGTGTTCAAAATTAATAAAAAGTCGTCCGAATGATACATTTTTGTGAATTTGTGAATGCATTTTTAGTATGTACTGAAAATTTTAGTGCTACATGCAACAATACAGTAGTGAACTATGTTTTTCTACAAAAAACCAGTTTGAGTATATGAAACCTGGTCACTTTATATTGATTTGTTCGTCGTTCGTTGACGAAACAATTAGAAATAAATGTATTTCAACTTTCGCTGAGTATGACGAACTTCGACCAACGCCACGATTGTGTGCATTTTCATATACACCAATGTGTTTTATTTTTGGTGACGAATATTCGCGACCAAAAATTTGTCGTTCGTCGCAGTTGTGTTCCTAGCATCAGTGTGTATAATTTGTAAAATATCATCAGTTTGTGGTTCTGATGGCTTATACGGCTTACGAGATTGCTTACCCTGCACACACGACTCACATATGGTTGACACAGAGTTTTCATCATATTTAGCACCCAAATTCTTGTCGATACAAAGTTTTCTTATGCTGTTGTCAGCAGCATGGCCCAATCGTTTATGCCATGTTTCTTTAGTAACTCCGACATAATTTCTTGTTGGCACATTTATTTTATACAATTTTCCTTCTTTAACTGCTTCTATGTATAGAATTTTATTCTTTGTAGTTTTACATTTGTTACCAGCAAAATTAACTTCAAACCCTTTTTCTGTAAGCTTACTTACAGATATTAAATTTGCAGAAAGTTCTGGTACAAATAAAGCACCCGTTATTGTCAAAAGCTCCAATCTATTATTCGTTCTGTGCCGTATGCGTACATCACCAATACCAAGAACTTTGGCTTCACTGTTATTGGCAACAGTAACGCAGTCGTCTGCATTAAATCTCTGCAAACTTACAATTACATCTTGTGTGTTTATCATGTGTGTAGTCGCACCAGAATCAATTAGCCATACATTGTCGCCTTTGTTGTAATTCTCTGCAAATTTGGCTGTTAACGTTTTTTCATAATTGCCGCCATATTTATGTTTTTTTTTCATCTTGCAGTATTTTGCAATGTGACCTTCTCGCTTACAGTTATAACATATGATTTTTTTTTTCTTTTTCTGGAAATTTTTTACCCTTTTGATTTGTATAAAATGATGATTTTTCTGTTGTAGCCAAATTATTGTAGATTTCAAAATCTTGCAATAATTTTGTTTTTATCGTGTCGGCTGTGACTTTTATGCCGCTGCTTTCAATCACCATTATCATTGGCCCAAAATGATCCGGTAAGCCACTTAGCAAAAGGCTTCCAACCCACTCATCATTCACTTTAAATCCTATCTGATTAAGTTTCTGGGCTGTATCCACAATTTCATCAACATACTTATGCTTTTACAATTTACTAGTTGGGTTGTTGTTAGCTTTTTTAACAAACCACAGCGCCGCGACAACCCAGAGTCTTCATAAGTGGTTTCGAGTTTTTTCCAAACATCTTTCGCCGTCGAAATGTTTTGTATGTGTACAAACAAGTTTGGTGGTATATACAATACCAATCTGGACATAGCCTTTTCCTGTATCTCCGCATCTGTTTCTGTTCCTAAAATTGTTTTCCAGTAGCCCTGCAGCTTCATTGCATGCTCTACAGCAAACTTCCACTTATGGTAGTTTTCACGTCCAGTCAACTTTTCAATTTCAATTACTCGCTCCATATTTTTTACGTTTTCTGGGCCCATAACCTGTTGAAATTGTTCCAATAACCAACAGTCTTTTATCCACAGTAAAACACAACCAGCAGATTCAAATGCAAAATGGAGATAGAGATCTTTATTAAAGCAAAAATAGAGATAATAATAAATGTGTTGCTAATTTAGCATTTAAATAAATTTTACATTTCAACACATACTATAACTCAATCATAGATGGCGATACTCGGGAAGTACTTAAGTCAAAAAGAAAACCGAGAATTCCATCAGTCATACACAGATGCATCAACCAAAATATCATTAACTTCAAGGAAAAGCTTCCCAACAACATTATAAATCCTGTCTGGGCATATGATCCAAGGTCCTGCGACAACAGCCTTTCAGCATATAAAAAACAAATCACGACAGACGACACCTACAAAAAGCTCTTTCAGGAAACAACATCCCTTTTTGTAAGTCCGGAATGGCAGTATCTCTTCACAGACGCTTCCAAAGATAATTTTAACACAGCATACGCAGTCGTCGATCAGAATGTGTGTGAAGATAAATATGCCGATTTAAATATGTTTGACGTAAGAGCTTACGTCATGACATATTTAACTCAAAGTTAAATATGTTTTTAAGTGCCATCACTGACATATTTAACTATACGTCATATATTTTTTACATCACATTAGATTTTCGGACCTACGCTACCCGAAAAACCATCCCCTATTTCACAATTGTATTTCTGAAATTTTTTATTAAAATATCAAAATCGACTTTGTGAAATTTTTTATTAAAATATCAAAATCGACTTAGTGATTTTTTCAGCGATCTTGGATAGATTTTGGCCATTTCTGGCCAAATCCTTATTTGTCACTCATATTCAACTGATTTCGTTTTTAGCTATGGACCTACGCTATCCGAAAAACCATCCCCTATTTCTCAATTGTATTTGTGAAATTTTTTATTAAAATATCAAAATCGACTTAGTGATTTTTTCAGCGATCTTGGATAGATTTTGCCCATTTATGGCCAAATCCTTATTTGTCACTCATATTCAACTGGTTTCGTTTTTAGCTATGGACCTACGCTACCCGAAAAACCATCCCCTATATCTAAATTGTATTTGTGAAATTTTTTATTAAAATATCAAAATCGACTTAGTGATTTTTTCAGCGATCTTGGATAGATTTTGGCCATTTTTTTGTTTTTTTTTTGTTTTTTGTCTTGGACCAGCACTCAGGGGATGACCCCTATATATGCAATGCATTGCGCTGGAACTGAAAACGAGGGGATAGAATTAAGGGGACAGATTAGGAAAGATGAGAAGATAGACAGTTGTTTTTGTAGCTATTTCAACCTTTTACTTCGCCGGCTAATTTTTGCTGAAGGGCCGACGAAGGTGGGTGCTGTTACTCAGCTTTTTAGTACATGATAGTGTCAGTCGCTGCCAATTATGTTCAGTGACCAGTGACTGTGCCTTCATCATTGAAACAGGCTGGCAACAACTAACACAACCACGCACTAATGCTGATCAGAAGAATTAAACACAATATTTCATGACTCAGCGGGGGCTCGAACTCACGATCCTCCGCTTCATAGTCTCGTGTTCTACTACTTCAGCCAACACCACCCACATTTCTGGCCAAATCCTTATTTGTCACTCATATTCAACTTATTTCGTTTTTAGCTATGGACCTACGCTACCCGAAAAACCATACACTGTTTCTCAATTGTATTTGTGAAATTTTTTATTAAAATATCAAAATCGACTTAGTGATTTTTTCAGTGATCTTGGATAGATTTTGGCCATTTCTGGCCAAATCCTTATTTGATACTCATATTCAACTTATTTCGTTTTTAGCTATGGACCTACGCTATCGGAAAAACCATACCCTATTTCTCAATTGTATTTGTGAAATTTTTTATTAAAATATCAAAATCGACTTAGTGATTTTTTCACTCATCTTGGATAGATTTTGGCCATTTCTGGCCAAATCCTTATTTGTCACTCATATTCAACTTATTTCGTTTTTAGCTATGGACCTACGCTACCGGAAAAACCATACCCTATTTCACAATTTGTATTTTTTATTAAAATATCAAAATCGACTTAATGATTTTTTCACTCATCTTGGATAGATTTTGGCCATTTCTGGCCAAATCCTTATTTGTCACTCATATTCAACTTATTTCGTTTTTAGCTATGGACCTACGCTACCGGAAAAACCATACCATATTTCTCAATTGTATTTGTGAAATTTTTTATTAAAATATCAAAATCGACTTAGTGATTTTTTCAGTGATCTTGGATAGATTTTGGCCATTTCTGGCCAAATCCTTATGTTTAGATGAGTTAATAACTTGTTGATTAGTTAATTGAAATGCGCACTCTGTCTTTTAATTCATAGTCAACTTTATTGATGTGATTTACAAAGTATAATGATTGCAAGAAAACGCAATCGATCAGTAAGGCTTAAAAACAAAGAAACGTTATAAAAAGGTATATATATGAGCGTATATATGTCAATACAAAAAGTGCATATACATAAGTATATCTGTATGATGTACGAATTATGGTAAACCGCTATCGGTTTACTGCAGTAAGAGAATTCAATATATAGGTACTTAAGTAGAAATTACGAATATACGATAAAAGATATTAAGAAAAATTACCAATACAGTGGTTAGATTGGCAATCAAAGTGTATATAATATAAAGTACAGTACAGTAGAAGCAATGAAAATAATTAATAATAATGATGGCATAGAATTGTTCACCAACATTCTCCCCCACAAAGGACGACAGTACTTAAGGTAAGGGTGACACACCATCCGAATTTAGTGCAGGAATATTTTCCTCGGCATGTTGACAGTCATTTGTTGGCAAAAACGCAATTTTAGAAATGGAACGCTTGAACGTTTTGCCGTTAGACCACAAAGTAACCACTCGAACACAGCCGTCGTTGCCAGGATGAACCTCTTGAATACGTGCCAGAGGCCAGCCGCCTGAACTACATTTCTCATCAGCTACTAATACCAAGTCTCCGATTTCAGCATTTTTGTTTAGTTTTAGCCACTTAGGTCTGGCTTGCAGGCGACACAACCATTCATCGGCCCAACGACGCCAAAAATGTTGCTTGAGCCTTTCAACCACTTTCCATCTAGTTAAACGGTCGATGTTTAATTCGAGCAAATCATCATCAGGAACAGAGAGCGTTGGTTCACCAATTAGAAAGTGTGCTGGAGTCAGAGCATTGCAGTCAGCTGGATCAGGGCTTAGTGGGCATAGCGGTCGAGAGTTAAGACAACTCTCAATTTGGGCTAACAGGGTAGTCAACTCTTCAAATGTTAGTATCCGATTAAGCATGATGCGTTTTAAATGATGTTTCGTGGATTTAATTCCTGCCTCCCAGAGGCCACCGAAATTTGGTGAGGCTGGCGGTATAAAATGCCATGTGGTACCATGGGAGGAAAGTACTTCAATTAAACCTTCAGGAATGGATGACTTATTTCGGTTGTACAGTATTTGAAGCTCCTTATTTGCCCCCACGAAGTTCGTTCCGCAATCGGAATAAAGGTCTGTGCAAAGGCCACGTCTGGCAACGAAGCGACGGAATGCAGCTATAAAGGCCTCGCTTGAGAGACTAGTGACTGCTTCCAAATGTACAGCTTTTGTTACCATGCAGACAAATAAACATATATATCCCTTTGTTGTGATTGAATTTCTAGCTGTTGATTGTTTTATTGTTATTGGTCCAGCATAATCAACACCACTATGCTTAAAGGGGCGAGCAGGCCTCAATCGAACGCTGGGAAGATTTCCCATCAGTTGTTGAGCAGCATGAGCATTATACTTAAAACAAGTTGTACATTTTCTTAGTACCTGCTTAGCTATATTTCGGCTATTAAAAATCCAGTATTGTCGCTGAACATAAGCCTGCATTTGAGTAAGGCCTCCATGAAGTGTCTTAAAATGTGCATCAGCCAAAATTAGATACGATAGTGGGTTTTGTTTCCTAAGTAAAATGGGATGTTTAGCTCCGAACGATAATTCTGAGTTTTGAATTCTGCCACCAACTCTCAATATTTTTGAAGCATCAAGAAATGGGACCAATCTTGCAAGAGCAGAATTCGTTAGTATTTGGCCCTTCCTTTGTAACTCACTGATTTCATCTGAAAAATCAATTTCTTGAGAAGTTTTAATGAGTGTCAATCGGGCGCAATTAAGTTCATCGGTATTTAGAGGTCCAGTATTGCTACTGAGGTTACTGGCTTGTAACTTACTTTTAAAGCGAATTATGTATGCAGTAACACGGACGAGTTTACTCAAGGAAGAGAATCTATTTAACAACGCAGGGTAGTCTCTGACTTTAACTTTAATAGCGAGTGCATTGGAAAATGGGAATTCGGGCATATCTTTGCAAGTTAAGTTAGGCTGTTTTGGCCATTTTGACGGCATTTCTTTAAGCCATTTGGGACCGCTCCACCAAAGGTCATGTCGAACTAAGTCATACGAGGATATCCCACGTGAAGCGCAATCCGCTGGATTTTCCCTTGATGAAATATATCGCCATTGTGAAATAGTCGATTTACGCTGAATTTTCGCCACTCTGTTCCCCACATAAACAGGCCACATCGATGATTGCCCACGAATCCATGAAAGTACAGTTGTACTATCCGTCCAAAATAAAATTTTAACAATTTCTCTATCAAGTGAAGACGTAATTCGTTCCACTAAATCAACTAATAAACTTGCACCGCAGAGCTCCATTCTGGGTATTGTTAAACGTTTTAAAGGACCAACTTTAGTCTTCGACTGTAGCAAATGTATTTGAACAGTGCCCTTTTCAGAAATAGATTTCGCGTAAACCACCGCGGCATAAGCTAGCTGAGATGAGTCACAAAATGCATGAATCTCAAGCGTAGAATTTTCATTAAGTCCGATCCACCGTGGGATTTTTATTTCTTCAAGATATTTAAGATTTCTTCGATATTCTAACCATTTAGTTGTAAGATTGTTAGGGAGACTATCGTTCCAATCCAGTCCCAGAAGCCATAGGTTTTGAAATTCAATTTTTGCTAAAATCGTAGTAGGTGCTAACCAACCAAGAGGGTCGTAAAGCTTTGCGGCGTCTGATAACAAACTTCGTTTTGTAACAGCAACATTATTACTTTCAAAATTGATTTTGAAAGAGAAGCAGTCATAGGTTGTATTCCATTCCAGACCAAGAGCCTTTACAATATTTTCATTCTTCAATTCAACAATATTTGAGTTTTCTCTACATTCTGCAGGAATACAAGACAAGAGCTCGCTTGAATTTGTTGTCCATTTTCTCAGATTAAATTTGCCTGCTTTTAATAATTGGCATAGTTGTGTATGAAGGTTTAAAGCTTGTTCGAAGTTGTCCGCTCCAGAAATGACGTCATCTACATAAGTATCAGTTTTTAATACGTTACTGGCTAACGGAAAATTACTACTTTCATCCGCCGCGAGCTGTTGTAAAACTCTAATTGAGAGAAAAGGTGCTGGACTTGTACCATAGGTGACAGTTGCTAATTTATAAATTAACAGTTGATTTGTTTTATGATTTCTCCACAAAATTTGTTGGTACTTTTGTTGTTCTTCGGCCACTAAGATTTGTCGAAACATCTTCTCTAAATCTGCCATAAAACCTATTTTAAATCGTCTCCATCTGGTAATAATGGTTGGAAGATCATTTTGAAGTGCAGGACCGCATGCCAACTCTTCATTTAACGATGACTGCGTGCCTCGTTTACAACTGCCATCAAAAACTACCCGTAATTTAGTTGTGGAGCTTTTTTCCTTTAGAACTCCATGATGAGGTAGAAAAAAACCGTTACCCTTTAGATCGCCTGGATATACACCAACATTTTTCATATGTCCCAGACTCTCATACTCATTCATAAAGTCTCTGTAAAGTTTTTCAAAAGTTGGCTTAGTGGCACATTTTGCCTCAACATTTTTTAACCGGGAAAGTGCGCTATAGTCGGTATGAATAAACTCGGGTAGGGGTTTGCCTCTAAGTATAGATTTGAATGGCAACGAAACGGTATACCGACCATTTACATCTCGAGTAGTGGTATTTTTGAAATGTTCCTCACACAATTCCTCTTCCTCGGTTAAATTTCGTTTTTCTATGAACTCCTTTTGCTCCCAAAAAGCACGCAACTGCTGGTCCAGTGAACAAACATTAACGTTTATGTTATTATTATATGAAATGGTATTAGTAGGACCTGACACTATCCAACCAAAGTGTGTGAGTTGCAAAAATATACTATTGTAGAATTTTTTTTTGTTGAGGTAAAACAATACTTCCATAAACGTCCCCACCAAGTAACAAATCTATCTCTCCAGCTTTCGTAAAATATGGATCCGCCAAAACGAAATTTTTTAGATTCGGTAAAATCATTTTATCCATAGGCAGTGGTTGATATGAAGTGATTTGTGTTAAAACAAATGCCTTACAATCTAGTTTGAAATCAGTCTCATGTTTAGAAAAAAGGGAAAACTGAACGTATTTCCGGGATACATATGATTGATTTCCACCAAGACCACTAATTTGAGCATACGTTTTTTTCATTTGGAATTTTAATAAATCAGCCGCTTTGCGCGTAATTAGTGTAGCTTGAGCACATTGATCAATTATAGCCCTAAGATGGTAAACACCATGTGATGTTTTAAGAACAACTTGAATAGTGGCTAGAAGAACTTGTGGTCTAGTTTGTTTGTTGATTGTGCCGCAGTTGCATACGATATTAGTTGTATCATGAGCATCAGACATTAAAGAGTCCAAGGGCATTTCAGATTGAGTAATCAGTGCATTTGAAATTTCGGCTGAGGAATTGTTATTTGCGAATATAGCGTGAAGTGTAGTGTGATGGTTAAGTTGGCAGATTTGACAGCGTGATGATAACTGACAAGAGTAACTAAGATGACCCATAGTTAAACAATTTCGACATATCTTTTTGTCATTCATAAACTTAATTTTGGTATCAGCGGTCATGGCTGCAAATTTGAAACATTTAACCAACAAATGACGCTTTTCACAGCAAGGGCAACTACTGTCCTTATCGTTAGTGGTGAGATGTACATTACGACGAAGACTATTGTGAGCTTTAATTTGGACATGGGGCAGATTTCTTGATGAAGATGTCGCAAACTTATTTTGACGTGTTGCATCAATTGCTTCGAGCGTTCGAAAAGTAGTTTCTAGAAAGTTATACATTTCACTGATTGGAGGAATTTCTGTAGAACCTCGAAGTGACTGCTCCCATTCCTTTCGGGTTTGTGTATCAAGTTTAGTGACGGTTACATAAATAAGTATAGCATCCCACTCCATTGTACGAATTCCTAACGTATTCAGTAATGCCACGCAATTACGGGTAGTGTCTAAAATTAGTTGAATGCTTTCAGCTGAACCATTAGATGGTCGTATCAGGAACAATTTTTCGAAAAGTGTATCTACAATCTTTCTTGTATTGTGGTAACGGTTATTTAGGGCATTCCATGCTAAAAGATAACTGTCCTCAGAAGCCGGATATTCATTAACCATATTCAACGGAGTATTTGTTAGCGATCCCTTTAAAAAATAATATTTTTGAATATTGCTTAAAAATTGATTATTATGAACCAGCGACATGAACATGTCCCTGTACGATATCCAAGAAAGATAGTCACCGGAAAATATTGGTATATCGATTTTCGGTAAACGAGCTTCAGCGTGTATAGTTGTTTCATTTTGATTACGAGGAGGAGCAGTAAAGGTCGAGTGAAAACCAATTGATTCAGAAGTAGGTGTTGCGTTAATGACATCAAGAACGTTTCCTCTAATTGACAATGATAAATCTTGGAATTGGTAAAAGAGTTCCTCTGTGAAATAATCAATGTCGTTTACGTTTAAGGTGTTGTCTCGTACAATACCCTCTAATTGCTTGTGCTTAAATTGCAAAGTAATTGATTCAATCTCTTCAAGAACAACTTGAGCATAACCGCGAGTTTTCCCTGCTTTAGTTTCATAACTTTGAGCTGTCCGTTTTAAATGTTTGAATAGGTTCTTTTGTTCCTCAATAATTGCATAGATTTCCGCCATTTCAAATAAATAATTTTATTCAATTACATACATACAGTTTTGATTTAAAGTCTTCAATTTTCTTGGCGGAATCGTGAGCTTACTAATCTCAGTCAACTTTCCCCGCTGAGATTTATTTAAGGGACAATTCAGTAAAATAAAGATTCCCGGGTTTCGGCACCAATGTTTAGATGAGTTAATAACTTGTTGATTAGTTAATTGAAATGCGCACTCTGTCTTTTAATTCATAGTCAACTTTATTGATGTGATTTACAAAGTATAATGATTGCAAGAAAACGCAATCGATCAGTAAGGCTTAAAAACAAAGAAACGTTATAAAAAGGTATATATATGAGCGTATATATGTCAATACAAAAAGTGCAAATACATAAGTATATCTGTATGATGTACGAATTATGGTAAACCGCTATCGGTTTACTGCAGTAAGAGAATTCAATATATAGGTACTTAAGTAGAAATTACGAATATACGATAAAAGATATTAAGAAAAATTACCAATACAGTGGTTAGATTGGCAATCAAAGTGTATATAATATAACGTACAGTACAGTAGAAGCAATGAAAATAATTAATAATAATGATGGCATAGAATTGTTCACCAACACCTTATTTGTCACTCATATTCAACTTATTTCGTTTTTAGCTATGGACCTACGCTACCCGAAAAACCATACCCTATTTCTCAATTGTATTTGTGAAATTTTTTATTAAAATATCAAAATCGACTTAGTGATTTTTTCAGCGATCTTGGATAGATTTTGGCCATTTCTGGCCAAATCCTTATTTGTCACTCATATTCAACTTATTTCGTTTTTAGCTATGGACCTGCGCTACCCGAAAAACCATCCCCTATTTCTCAATTGTATTTGTGAAATTTTTTATTAAAATATCAAAATCGACTTAGTGATTTTTTCAGCGATCTTGGATAGATTTTGGCCATTTCTGGCCAAATCCTTATTTGTCACTCATATTCAACTTATTTCGTTTTTAGCTATGGACCTGTAGCGTGGTCTGACTATCACTATAACCAACAGTGTGTAATAAACAAGTAAAGCCAACAATGCCAAACCATGCAGCAGTGTCAAATTGCATTGACAAACTGCAATACAAATATTTTGTATAAGAGTCAATTGACACTCATACGTTTGATCAAAGGCCGCGGCATAAAGCACTTAAATAAATCGTATTTAATAACCACATGTGTTTATACATAAATGTAAACACAATATATTAGTTGAGCACATGTGCGAACGGTTTGAGTTTTATAAATAACTGACGAGACCCACGCCGCACGTCCACCGTGGAAATGTTTTAAATACTAAAGATACCCCTAAGCATTATTCTCATAGTTAGTATATAAGTCATTGAAATTTTGATAAGAAAGATTATTGAATAAACATCGTTCTTAGGAGCTCCTCAGTGAGCTCTAGAATAAAACAAATAAAATTGCTTTTAAATATATTTAATTCTTAATAAACTTTACATGGCGATCCTGCCAGGAGTGCTCGAAAAAGAAGAGCACCCAAAAATAATAAATTGGTGAATGCTTTGAAATAGCACCCAAAGGTTCCTGACGGACAGCCAAGTTTCCGTCAGAAGAGTGTCTGGCCAATAGACACTGGATTAATATTTTTTTATCGGAAAAACTGCCTGGCCAAGAGGCAGAACCAAGATAAAGAAAAAAAAAGGGAAAAAAGAGAGGGATGGAAGGACCAAAACCCCTAACCATCGAAGAATATAAAGCAAGAAAGAGGCAAAACAACAAAAGAATAGACATCTTGATACCACCAACTGCAAAGCCCAAAAGAAGAGGAGGCTACCTGTGCAGGCTTAAGAGGGAGAAGGCAAACCTGCTGAGGGAAGTAAACAGAAACCCCCCACCTACATGGAACGACGCTACTAAAATGTGGCAAAGAATCGAAACGCTGGAGCGACTTATAAAGCAAAGTATACACAAAAATAAGTAAATAATTTTTTTATTAAATTTAAAAGAAGTGCACAAATTGCTGTGCACTCTCAGGTCGATAGGCGTTAACCGCCGTTGACAAACTTTTTTTTTTATAGTTCATAAGATTATTATTCTTGGTCAGAAATGAATTTTTTTTATTGAATTAAAAAAATATATATATTAAATAAATGTAAATTTAAGAACCAATTAACAATAATTAAAAGAAAATTAAATTAATTTTTACAATGGGAAAACCACAATCCAAGATAGAAAACCCGAACGCTAACGTGGTAAATAATTTAGAAATTGTTGACCATACAGAACACATAAACTCGTTATGGACACTACTATTGATATTGGTAATAACAAACACAGTTAATCTTCTATTAAAAATTTACTTGTTACACAAAAGGTCCCTCAGAAAACAATATCTCAGTAGAGCAACTGACCTAGACAAAGTATAAGATACTCACATGGACTGGTTAGATATCCTAGAAAGCTGCAGAAAAATTAAAAATGAATTTGACAAAACTTACAAATGCCTCAATATAGACAGACCAATAAAGGAAGAGACAATTAAAAACACTATAGAAAACTTTTACAATATTTAGAAGAAATAAGGGTTATTTTAAACGTAAATTATCAAAGATTAACACCGTCACATAAAATAGCAGCAGAAGTATTTTTCCAAGACATAAGAAACAGAATAATACAGATAGCAGAAAGAAAGTCTATCAAAATACAACTACCACAAACATTGCACGAAAGTATAGATCTGCAACAAATTTGTACCTCAAACACATTCATAATGGCACAAACAGCAATAGATTTTCTAAACACAGCTGCCAGAATAATTATAGATTTCGATGGTAAATCTGAAAATTTACAACCATTTCTAGATTCACTGTCTTTAGTTGATTCCATAAAAGGCAATCACGAATCTTTGGCAGTGAATTTGATAAAAACAAAATTAAAAGGCAATGCAAGAAACCTTGTTAGTACAGAAAGCGCAATAATTGACATTAGCAATAAATTAAAAAATAGTGTAAAAGGCGAATCAGTCGAGGTACTGACAGCCAAATTAATGAACGTTAAACAAAACACCAAAACAGCAAATGCATATTGTAGTGAAATTGAAACTCTTACAAAATCACTGGAAGGAGCATACATTGCCGATGGGTTAACACCAGAAATATCAAATAAATATGCCACACAACATGCTGTAAAAGCTATGACTAAAAACTGCACCATAGATAAAGTAAAACTAATTATGGAAGCAGGAACCTTTAATACAATGAATGAAGCAGTCAGCAAATTCGTCAATAGTTGTACCGAAGCCGCAGGTTAACAAAATGCCATACTATATTATGGGCAACAATACAGACCCAATAATAAATACCGTGGCAATAATACACGATTCCATGGAAGAAAAAATTTCACACGCAACAATAATAATAACAATAATTATAATAATAACAACAATTACAATAATAATTACAACAGAAACCGTCAAAGATATACCAATAATCGTAGGAACAACAACTACGTAAGAGCGACGGAATCAAACCAAAATGATTCGGAAAACTCCGAACTTCCCCTAAGACCAATTCAGTAAATATCTATCATCTTAACCTCAACCTAAGTTTCTTTATTAATGTTCAACTAAACAACACTGACACTACACTCATACTTTTGGTAGACACTGGTGCTGATATTTCATTAATAAAATCAAAATTTTTTAAATTAAACAAAATAAATACTAATGGCACAACAATTTTTAGTGGAATAGGACAGGGCAATATAAAATCAATAGGAAGTACATTTTTTGATCTAAAAGTTGAAATATTTTTAATACCACATAAATTTCAAGTAGTACACAATAACTTTCCGATACCATGCGATGGGTCATTGGAATGGATTTCATGAAGAAATATAATTGCATGTTGGATTTTAACAAAAACAATGATTGCCTTATCCTGAGACCATTTAATATATCACACACAATCAATATACCAATTACAAATAACAATAGTGAAATAACTTTACCACCAAGATGTGAAATAATACACCAAGTAAAATTTAACAACCCAAACAATGAAATACTAATTCCTAATCAAGAAATTGCACTAGGCGTCTTCATCCCAAACATAATAGTAAACACTGACAAAGCATTCATTCGTTTTTTAAACACTAATAACACACATACCAAAATCAAAAAAGATACCATAAAAACCGAAAACATCTCTGATTATGATATAATAAAAGAAAATTTTTACAAAAATATATCAAGAAAATCAGAAATACTAAAAATTTTGCAGAAAAATTTTCCGGAACAATTTAAAAATACATTAACGGAGTTATGCTCAACATACAGTGATGTTTTCGGTTTAGAATCAGAAAAAATAACAATAAATAATTTCTATGAACAAAAGTTAAGAATAAAGGATAAAGAACCGGTATATATCAAAAATTATCGTATACCACATGCACATAAAGAAGAGATAGATAAACAGGTCAAAAAGCTAATAGATGATCAAATTGTAGAGCCTTCATACTCTGAGTACAACAGTCCATTATTACTCGTACCAAAGAAATCACTGCCCAATTCCGACAAAAAGAGATGGAGACTTGTCATAGACTACAGACAAATAAATAAAAAACTAATTGCAGATAAGTTTCCATTACCTAGAATAGACGATATTCTAGACCAGCTCGGCAGAGCAAAATATTTTTCTTGTTTAGATTTGATGTCAGGCTTTCACCAAATTGGCTTGGAGAACAAATCCAGGGACTTAACAGCATTTTCAACAAACAATGGGTCATACAGATTTACTAGATTACCGTATGGTTTGAAAATAGCTCCAAATTCCTTTCAAAGAATGATGACACTTGCTTTTGCTGGTTTAAAACCAAACCAGGCTTTCCTGTACATGGACGACTTAGTGGTGTTAGGTTGTTCAGAAAAACATATGCTTTCAAATTTAAAAGAGGTATTTGATTTGTGTAGAAAACACAACTTAAAACTTCATCCAGAAAAGTGTTCATTTTTCAGGAGAGAAGTCACTTATCTTGGACACAAATGTACAGACAAAGGAATATTACCCGATGATAGTAAATACGCAGCTATCGAAAACTATCCAACGCCTAAGGATGCGGATAGTGCAAAACGATTCGTTGCATTTTGTAATTATTATCGAAGATTTATCAAAAACTTCTCAGAATATTCCAGACATCTAACAAAATTGTCCAGAAAGGGAGCACAATTTGAATGGACTAAGGATTGTGACAAAGCATTCAGATACCTGAAGAAAGCCTTAATAAAGCCCACACTACTTCAATACCCTGATTTCACAAAAGAATTTTGTATAACAACAGACGCAAGCAAGCAAGCTTGTGGAGCCATATTGACACAAGAATATGAGGGAAAGCAATTACCAATAGCATATGCATCAAAATCTTTCACCAAAGGTGAGAGTAATAAATCTACAATCGAACAGGAATTAACAGCTATCCATTGGGCTATTACATACTTCAGACCATACATATATGGTAAACATTTCCTTGTCCGTACTGATCACAGACCATTGTCTTATTTATTTTCTATGAAAAACCCAAGTTCAAAATTAACAAGAATGAGGTTAGACTTGGAGGAATACAATTTTACTATAGAATACCTTAGGGGAAGGGATAATTGCGTCGCGGACGCGTTATCAAGAATAACAATTGATGACTTAAAAAATATATATACAAAAACTAATACAATATTAAAAATCACAACAAGGTCTATGGCATATAAAGAGAAACAACAAAGTAATACCAAAAATATTCAGCATCAAATTAAAAATAATGATAAAGAGCCCAATATATATGTACCACTAAAGAACACTGACGTCAGGAAATTCTATAAATTAAAGATTACTCCTATAAAATGCTACATCAAAAGAGGAAAATCTGTTATTACATGTATAAATATAAATGATTTGTTTACTAATGGGAATATGGACTTAGGACAATTTTTCCCAAGGCTTGAGAAAGTGGCCGGTAAACTTAGTGTAGAGACACTACAAATGGCACCTAGTGAGAAAATTTTCGAATTTATCTCCATAAATGAATTTAAAAATATGGGCAATAAATATTTAAATAAGTTAAAAGTAGCGCTACTTAATGAGGTGACCAACATAAATAATAAGAATGCTCAGGCAATTCTTGAAATAATGCTGAAATATCACGATGATCCGATAGAAGGAGGACATTGTGGAATATACCGAACAATAGAAAAGATAAAGAGGTATTACTATTGGAAAAATATGACAAAAGATATAACGAAATATGTTAAATTATGTCAAAAATGCCAAAAATCAAAAACAATAAAGCATAACAAAAGTCCTATGACTATAACAGAAACACCAGAAAAAGCATTCGACACGGTGTATGTAGATAAAATGGGGCCATTTCCAAAATCAATTAATGGAAATGAATATGCAATCACTTTAATATGCGATCTCACGAAATATTTGGTAACAATACCAACTCCGGATAAATCTGCAAAAACAATCGCAAGAGCGATATTTGAAAATTTTATATTGACCTATGGTCCAATGAAGACATTCATTTCGGACATGGGGACAGAATACAAAAATTCTGTACTAACGGAACTATGCACGCTATTAAAAATTGAAAATATAACTTCCACAGCACATCACCATCAGACGTTAGGAACAATAGAACGAAGTCATAGAACTTTTAACGAATATGTTCGTTCTTACATATCTGTGGACAAAACGGACTGGGACGAATGGTTAAAGTATTTCACTTACTGCTTTAATACGACACCATCAACGGCACATGACTACTGTCCTTATGAGTTAGTATTTTCAAGATTACCAAACAATTTTAGACAATTTGCTAAAAAAGATAGTGTGACGCCACTATATAATGTGGATAATTACGCCAAAGAGGCAAAATTTAGGTTAGAAATAGCGCACAAGAGAGCTCAAACACTTTTAGGTAGAAATAAAATAAAACAAAAATTAAATTATGATAAGAATATTTTAGAGCATGATTTTAAAATAGGAGATTTAGTTTTACTTAGGAATAATTCAGGTCATAAATTAGAAAACCAATATAAAGGTCCGTATAAGATTAAGAAAATAGATTTAAGAAATAATGTAACCATAACAGATAATAAATCAAGCAAAGAACAAGTAGTTCATAAAAATAGACTTAAGATATATAATGACAAATAACTATAAAATTAGCATATAAGTTCATATACATACTATAATTAATTTCTTTCCTTAATAAATAACTATTATCTTACAATTATACCAACTATTAAAAAAAAAAAAATATATATATATATATATATATATATATATATATATATATATATATATATATATATATATATATATATTTGTAAAAGAATGTTCATATAACTAACGATTATCTGAACATTCTTGTAAAAGGTGGAGGTGTAGCGTGGTCTGACTATCACTATAACCAACAGTGTGTAATAAACAAGTAAAGCCAACAATGCCAAACCATGCAGCAGTGTCAAATTGCATTGACAAACTGCAATACAAATATTTTGTATAAGAGTCAATTGACACTCATACGTTTGATCAAAGGCCGCGGCATAAAGCACTTAAATAAATCGTATTTAATAACCACATGTGTTTATACATAAATCTAAACACAATATATTAGTTGAGCACATGTGCGAACGGTTTGAGTTTTATAAATAACTAACGAGACCCACGCCGCACGTCCACCGTGGAAATGTTTTAAATACTAAAGATACCCCTAAGCATTATTCTCATAGTTAGTATATAAGTCATTGAAGTTTCGATAAGAAAGATTATTGAATAAACATCGTTCTTAGGAGCTCCTCAGTGAGCTCTAGAATAAAACAAATAAAATTGCTTCTTAATAAACTTTACAGACCTACGCTACCGGAAAAACCATACCCTATTTCGCAATTGTATTTGTGAAATTTTTTATTAAAATATCAAAATCGACTTAATGATTTTTTCACTCATCTTGGATAGATTTTGGCCATTTCTGGCCAAATCCTTATTTGTCACTCATATTCAACTTATTTCGTTTTTAGCTATGGACCTACGCTACCGGAAAAACCATACCATATTTCTCAATTGTATTTGTGAAATTTTTTATTAAAATATCAAAATCGACTTAGTGATTTTTTCAGTGATCTTGGAGAGATTTTGGCCATTTCTTATGGACCTATGCTACTCGAAAAACCATACCCTATTTCTCAATTGTATTTGTGAAATTTTTTATTAAAATATCAAAATCGACTTAGTGATTTTTTCAGCGATCTTGGATAGATTTTAGCCATTTCTGGCCAAATCCTTATTTGTCACTCATATTCAACTGATTTCGTTTTTAGCTATGGACCTACGCTACCCGAAAAACCATCCCTTATTTCTCAATTGTATTTGTGAAATTTTTTATTAAAATATCAAAATCGACTTAGTGATTTTTTCAGCGATCTTGGATAGATTTTGGCCATTTCTGGCCAAATCCTTATTTGTCACTCATATTCAACTGATTTCGTTTTTAGCTATGGACCTACGCTACCGGAAAAACCATACCCTATTTCTCAATTGTATATGTGAAATTTTTTATTAAAATATCAAAATCGACTTAGTGATTTTTTCAGCGATCTTGGATAGATTTTGGCCATTTTTTTTTGTCTTGGACCAGCACTCAGGGGATGACCCCTATATATGCAATGCATTGCGCTGGAACTGAAAACGAAGGGATAGTATTGAGGGGACAGATTAGGAAAGATGAGAAGATAGACAGTTGTTTTTGTAGCTATTTCAACCTTTTACTTCGCCGGCTAATTTTTGCTACAGGGCCGACGAAGGTGGGTGCTGTTACTCTGCTTTTTAGTACATGATAGTGTCAGTCGCTGCCAATTATGTTCAGTGACCAGTGACTATGCCTTCATCATTGAAACAGGCTGGCAACAACTAACACAATCTGATCAGAAGAATTAAACACAATATTTCATGACTCAGCGGGGGCTCGAACTCACGACCCTCCGCTTCATAGTCTCGTGTTCTACTACTTCAGCCAATACCACCCACATTTCTGGCCAAATCCTTATTTGTCACTCATATTCAACTTATTTCGTTTTTAGCTATGGACCTACGCTACCCGAAAAACCATACACTATTTCTTAATTGTATTTGTGAAATACTTTATTAAAATATCAAAATCGACTTAGTGATTTTTCAGCGATCTTGGATAGATTTTGGCCAAATCCTTATTTGTCACTCATATTCATCTTATTTCGTTTTTAGCTATGGACCTACGCTACCCGAAAAACCATACCCTATTTCTCAATTGTATTTGTGAAATTTTTTATTAAAATATCAAAATCGACTTAGTGAGTTTTTCACTCATCTTGGATAGATTTTGGCCATTACTAACCAAATCCTTATTTGTCACTCATATTCAACTTATTTCGTTTTTAGCTATGGACCTACGCTACCGGAAAAACCATACCCTATTTCTCAATTGTATTTGTGAAATTTTTTATTAAAATATCAAAATCGACTTAGTGATTTTTTCAGTGATCTTGGATAGATTTTGGCCATTTCTGGCCAACTCCTTATTTGTCACTCATATTCAACTTATTTCGTTTTTAGCTATGGATCTACGCTACCCGAAAAACCATACCCTATTTCTCAATTATATTTGTGAAATTTTTTATTAAAATATCAAAATCGACTTAGTGATTTTTTCAGTGATCTTGGATAGATTTTGGCCATTTCTGGCCAAATCCCTATTTGTCACTCATATTCAACTTATTTCGTTTTTAGCTATGGACCTACGCTACCCGAAAAACCATACCCTATTTCTCAATTGTATTTGTGAAATTTTTTATTAAAATATCAAAATCGACTTAGTGATTTTTTCAGTGATCTTGGATAGATTTTGGCCATTTCTGGTCAAATCCTTATTTGTCACTCATATTCAACTTATTTCGTTTTTAGCTATGGACCTACGCTACCCGAAAAACCATACCCTATTTCTCAATTGTATTTGTGAAATTTTTTATTAAAATATCAAAATCGACTTAGTGATTTTTTCAGTGATCTTGGACAGATTTTGGCCATTTCTGGCCAAATCCTTATTTGTCACTCATATTCAACTTATTTCGTTTTTAGCTATGGACCTCCGCTACCCGAAAAACCATACCCTATTTCTCAATTGTATTTGTGAAATTTTTTATTAAAATATCAAAATCGACTTAGTGATTTTTTCAGCGATCTTGGATAGATTTTGGCCATTTCTGGCCAAATCCTTATTTGTCACTCATATTCAACTTATTTCGTTTTTAGCTATGGACCTACGCTACCCGAAAAACCATACACTATTTCTCAATTGTATTTGTGAAATTTTTTATTAAAATATCAAAATCGACTTAGTGATTTTTTCAGTGATCTTGGATAGATTTTGGCCATTTCTGGCCAAATCCTTATTTGTCACTCATATTCAACTTATTTCGTTTTTAGCTATGGACCTACGCTACCGGAAAAACCATACCCTATTTCTCAATTGTATTTGTGAAATTTTTCACTCATCTTGGATAGATTTTGGCCATTTCTGGCCAAATCCTTATTTGTCACTCATATTCAACTTATTTCGTTTTTAGCTATGGACCTACGCTACCCGAAAAACCATACCCTATTTCTCAATTGTATTTGTGAAATTTTTTATTAAAATATCAAAATCGACTTAGTGATTTTTTCAGCGATCTTGGATAGATTTTGGCCATTTCTATCCAAGGTGAGTGAAAAAATCACTAAGTCGATTTTGATATTTTAATAAAAAATTTCACAAATACAATTGAGAAATAGGGTATAGTTTTTCGGGTAGCGTAGGTCCATAGCTAAAAACGAAATAAGTTGAATATGAGTGACAAATAAGGATTTGGCCAGAAATGGCCAAAATCTATCCAAGATCGCTGAAAAAATCACTAAGTCGATTTTGATATTTTAATAAAAAATTTCACAAATACAATTGAGAAATAGGGGATGGTTTTTCGGGTAGCGCAGGTCCATAGCTAAATACGAAATAAGTTGAATATGAGTGACAAATAAGGATTTGGCCAGAAATGGCCAAAATCTATCCAAGATCGCTGAAAAAATCACTAAGTCGATTTTGATATTTTAATAAAAAATTTCACAAATACAATTCAGAAATAGGGTATGGTTTTTCGGGTAGCGTAGGTCCATAGCTAAAAACGAAATAAGATGAATATGAGTGACAAATAAGGATTTGGCCAAAATCTATCCAAGATCGCTGAAAAATCACTAAGTCGATTTTGATATTTTAATAAAGTATTTCACAAATACAATTAAGAAATAGTGTATGGTTTTTCGGGTAGCGTAGGTCCATAGCTAAAAACGAAATAAGTTGAATATGAGTGACAAATAAGGATTTGGCCAGAAATGTGGGTGGTATTGGCTGAAGTAGTAGAACACGAGACTATGAAGCGGAGGGTCGTGAGTTCGAGCCCCCGCTGAGTCATGAAATATTGTGTTTAATTCTTCTGATCAGATTGTGTTAGTTGTTGCCAGCCTGTTTCAATGATGAAGGCATAGTCACTGGTCACTGAACATAATTGGCAGCGACTGACACTATCATGTACTAAAAAGCAGAGTAACAGCACCCACCTTCGTCGGCCCTGTAGCAAAAATTAGCCGGCGAAGTAAAAGGTTGAAATAGCTACAAAAACAACTGTCTATCTTCTCATCTTTCCTAATCTGTCCCCTCAATACTATCCCTTCGTTTTCAGTTCCAGCGCAATGCATTGCATATATAGGGGTCATCCCCTGAGTGCTGGTCCAAGACAAAAAAAAATGGCCAAAATCTATCCAAGATCGCTGAAAAAATCACTAAGTCGATTTTGATATTTTAATAAAAAATTTCACATATACAATTGAGAAATAGGGTATGGTTTTTCCGGTAGAGTTAGCAACACTGGTTTTGAAAAGTAAACTTAAACAAGCTCTGTGAATTTTATGAAAAAAATAAAATAATTATTGGTTGAAAAATAGAAAAAAGACTAGATACCAATAGATAAAGTAAATCTCAATGTGTGTAAATAAAAAAATATAAAAAACATTAAATTATTACACAAAAAAAAGGATTTAAAATATACAGCAGACTACACAATGGCTGAATGCCATAAATGTAAGAGAACTATTCGTGGCGAAACAGGAATATTATGTGCAGGAGTGTGTGGCAAAGTGTTTCATTGTGGAGATAAGTGTTCAGGCATTGACCAATATTCATCAAAAGTTTTGGAATCCAACCCCTTTGTGAGATATATGTGTGATGACTGCGTACAATATATCCACAATGTAGATTTGGTTTTAAAAGAAATTCAAGATGGTGTTAAAAAAAACAAAACAAACTTGGCTGAATATAAAGCAGAATTTAAAATGGCATTGAAGCAAAACGAAAACGAAATCAAACAATTATTAGAAGCAATTGAAAAAAGATACGAAGAAAGACTTAAAAAAATAGATAAAACACAGAAAATATGTGAAAATAATGTAAACGAAGTTAAAAAATTATGCGTTGTGGTGAATGATTTTGAAAATAAAAATAAAGAAATTTATAACACATTTGAAGAAAGTAATGTAAAGATGTGCGATGAAATAAAAAAAGTAATAAAAGAGACAACTGAGAAACAAAACAAACTGTCATTCGCTGACACGGTCAAAAAAAATACAATGCTGCCAGATTTAAAGAAACAAGTTCCCCTAATAATAAAACCCAAAGAAAAACAAAAAGTTGAAAAAACAAAACAGGACTTAAACAATAAGGTAGATCCAGTTAACTTAAATATAACAAACATTGAAAACAGAAAAAATGGTACAATTGTGATACAAACTGAAAATAATGAAGAAAGAAATAAAATAAAAAATGCTATTGAAATTGAAATGGGTGAAAATTACGAAATAAAAGCGCCAAATGAAAATGATATGTCAATAACTATAACTGGTATGTCATTCAAGTACTCAGATGAAGAGCTTATAGAAAAAATAAAGAGGCAAAATCAACAACTACAACAAAATGAAATGAAAGTGGTAAAATCATACGAATGTAAAAAATATAATAAAGTGATGTATAATTCTAAAATAATAGTTGACAAGGAAACATATACAAAGATTAAGGCAATACAAAAATTAAACATTGGCTGGGAAAAATGTAGAATATTTGATGGGACTGACATAATTATGTGCTTTAAATGTCAAGGATACAACCATAAGGCGAGTGAATGTAAAAATGAAGAAACTTGTTATAAATGCCATGGAAAACATAGATCAAAAGAGTGCGGAAAAGAAATAATAAACAAGTGTATTAATTGTGCTATAGCGAACAAGAATTTAAATATGGGGCTTGATGAAAATCACATCACATCAAACAGAGAGTGTCCAGTTTATAAAAACAAACTCTATCTGAAAAAGAAGAGGTTGGGGTTAGATGTATAACAATCACAGCAAATATATGGTATTTATACAAATATATGTGGATTGGTTAATAACTTCAATCAACTGGAAGTTATTGCTGATGAACAAAAACCAGACTTTATAATCCTTACAGAAACACATTTAACAAGCACTATAGAAGAACAAGAAATACAACTAAGAGAATATGATCAATATAATACCCGCTCAAACTCAAATAGAACAGGTGGAGTTATAATTTATTTTAAAAAGCAATGGAATGTGATAAATATTGGGGAAAAAGTTTCTGATTATAATTATTGGATGGGTGCGTACATGGCGACAATTAAGAACAACAAATTTGTCATATTAGCGGTTTATAGATCACCAAGCAGTAGCGAAGTAGAATTTTGTCAAATCTTTGAACAAGTAATGGAAGAAATATGTGAAGCCCAGTATGAAATAATAATTGTAGGTGATTTTAACATAGACTGGAGTAAAGAAGGAACATACAAAAACATATTAGAGTGTGTCTTTAACGATAATGGACTTAAACAAATAGTAAACGAATACACGAGAATAACTGCAAACACAAACACAATAATTGACTATGTCGTCACAAACAGTGAAAATGTATCGGCCACAATCAACAATGACAATAAAATAGCAGATCACGAAGCAATAGATATTAAAATAAAAATTATAGGAGAAGAGCAAGATCAAATCAGCGGAAAAGAAATTGAAATATTTAAATACAATAAAGGACACTTCAATCGAGAAATAAGTGCAATATTAAGATATAATGAACACAATGATTTAAATAGTAAAGTTAACAATTTTGACTCGGCCATTGAAAATACGATTAGGAAATTTACAAATAAAAAAATAATAAAGAAAAAAAAGTAATGTAAACAAATGGTTTAACAGAAATCTTAAAATACTAAAAAGAGAAAAAATTATTAAATATGAAATAGCTAAGACAGAAAATACAGATATAGCATGGAGTAATTATAAAATAGCAAGAAATACATATAAAACTAAAATTGAAACCGAGAAGAACAACTACATTAATAAAAAAATAAACGATGCCAAAGACCAAAAACAAATGTGGAGAGAAATCAAAGACTTAGTCCTTAAGAAAAATAAAACTGTGATTAAAAATGTGATATTTAATGATATAGAATATAAGGATAACTACCAAATAGCCACCCAATTCAACAATTATTTTGTAAATAGCATTAAGTCAATTAATAATATGATAGAAAACGTGCAATATGTAAACAATATACCTGTGATAACTAATAGATTTAAATTCCGTGCAATAGCACTGCAAGAAATTCAAAATATTTGTAAAAACATGAAAAATAAACCAGACTTCAACAACGTTACAGTTAAACTTATTATTGATAATTGGAATGTATTAGGAAAAATCATACATGATATAATAAATAAATCACTTGCAACAGGAGTTTTCCCAGACAATTGGAAATACTCAATGATAACGCCAATAGAAAAAATTGCAAAAACAAATAAAGTTGATGAATTCCGCCCAATAAATACTTTAAAAACATGTGAAAAAATTATCGAAACAATTGTTAAGTATCAACTGGAAACATACATGGAACAACATAAATTATTCTCAAAATATCAATCTGGATTTAGAAAACATTTTTCATGTGAAACAACGGTCAATTATGTGATAAATAAATGGAAATACATTGATAGAAAGAAAAAGATAATGGCAATATTTTTGGATTTCAAAAGGGCATTTGAGACTATTGATAGAAGGATACTGATCCAAAAATTATATATGTATGGTATCAGAGAAACTGAATTAAATTGGTTTAAATCTTATCTTACAAATAGAAAACAAATCACAAAGGTTAATGGCATAAAGTCAAAAGAATTGAACAATGAATTTGGAGTACCTCAAGGTTCCATTCTAGGCGCACTATTATTTATAATATACATAAATGATATGCCAAATATACTAAACAAATGCCAAACAATTCTCTATGCTTGAGTAGTGACTTTTAGCTAATTGACCAAAAATTCATCTTTAATGTAATTAAAAATTCCTTTTAAATACAGTTTTTTCCCGACGTTTCGTAGATTCTTTGTCTACTTTTTCAAGGGAACGTCTATTTAAATCAATAAAAACTTTTATGAATATACAATATTTATGGATATTTTTATATATTACTTACAGTTGTAGGAAATTAAATAACATTTTAAAAATTGTGTTAATTATAAATAGTTTTACATAATTAAAAATTTGTTTGTTCAAATTTTTTTGTCAAAAAACCACTTTACACATCTTAGAAAGCTTTCGTATAAAATTTAACTAAAGTATACTTAAATTTTATTCGTTTAGAACCACCCTGTAATTTGCGTTAATATTATCCGTGTCTTCTTTTAAATTCATCGTTTTGCTTATTTTCTGTTGTATCCGTAAGCTTTCAATTGTGTATCTCTTTTTCGTGATGTTCTCTGTGTCCAATATTTTAACATTATCAATGTCAGCTGCATGTCCAGTTTGTATCATATGTTGTGCCAATGCCGTTGTCTCTTTTTTCCTTGTGATATCCAGTTTATGTTCTCCCATCCTCGTTTTCAAACTTCTTTTTGTTGTGCCAATGTAAATAAGATCACAATTATCATTATTTCCACCTTTACATTGAAAACGAGGATGGGAGAACATAAACTGGATATCACAAGGAAAAAAGAGACAACGGCATTGGCACAACATATGATACAAACTGGACATGCAGCTGACATTGATAATGTTAAAATATTGGACACAGAGAACATCACGAAAAAGAGATACACAATTGAAAGCTTACGGATACAACAGAAAATAAGCAAAACGATGAATTTAAAAGAAGACACGGATAATATTAACGCAAATTACAGGGTGGTTCTAAACGAATAAAATTTAAGTATACTTTAGTTAAATTTTATACGAAAGCTTTCTAAGATGTGTAAAGTGGTTTTTTGACAAAAAAATTTGAACAAACAAATTTTTAATTATGTAAAACTATTTATAATTAACACAATTTTTAAAATGTTATTTAATTTCCTACAACTGTAAGTAATATATAATAATATCCATAAATATTGTATATTCATAAAAGTTTTTATTGATTTAAATAGACGTTCCCTTGAAAAAGTAGACAAAGAATCTACGAAACGTCGGGAAAAAACTGTATTTAAAAGGAATTTTTAATTACATTAAAGATGAATTTTTGGTCAATTAGCTAAAAGTCACTACTCAAACAAATTAAGAAACTGGCCATAAGAACATTTTTAATTCTCTATGCAGATGACACATTAATTTACGCTGAAGGAGAAACAGATGAACAATGTAGGGAAAACCTTATGCACGACATAAATAACATAAATAATTGGCTTAAAATGAATAAATTAAAACTTAATGAAAATAAAACTAAACTACTTGAAATAAATATGAACAGTGACTCGATCTTTACAATTAACAATGAAACAATAGAAAAAGTAAATAAAATCAAATACCTCGGTTTTATAATCGATAAAGACTTAAAACTTAATGAACACATTGAATATATATGTAAAAAGATAGGCAAAAAAATTGGTTTTTTTAAACGGGTCAGAAATAGTATATCACAAATAACTGCAATACATATGTATAATACAATGATAAAACCGCATTTTGAATTCGGCTCCACAATCTTATACACTTGCTGCTCCACAACACAAATAGAAAGACTACAAAAACTACAAAATAAAGCTATGAGGGCAATACTAAAATACAATATATATGCTCCAATCCAACTAATGCTAAACACACTAAAATGGTTAAGTGTTAAACAAAGACTGGAACTAAATACTTTGCATTTCATCCAAAAAATGAAAATAGGTAACGCACCTGAATACCTCACTGAACAACTCGACTATGTAAGAGAAGTACAACCATACCATCTTAGAAACGCCGAAAACTTCAGACTACCAAGGGTGGCAACAACAGCAATGCAACGATCTCTGTTCTACAAAGGACTAAAATTATACAACTCTCTACCAGATAATATAAAAACAGAAAGAAATATTAATAGATATAGGAGAAATATAGTAAAATTTGTTAAAAATGATATAGTTAATCATATTTTGTAAAGAAAAATTTGTAACATAATTATATTTGAATAATTTTAAAGTATTATAAATACTACTAAATAAATACTAAACTAAACTAAACTAAACTAGGTCCATAGCTAAAAACGAAATCAGTTGAATATGAGTGACAAATAAGGATTTGGCCAGAAATGGCCAAAATCTATCCAAGATCGCTGAAAAAATCACTAAGTCGATTTTGATATTTTAATAAAAAATTTCACAAATACAATTGAGAAATAAGGGATGGTTTTTCGGGTAGCGTAGGTCCATAGCTAAAAACGAAATCAGTTGAATATGAGTGACAAATAAGGATTTGGCCAGAAATGGCCAAAATCTATCCAAGATCGCCGAAAAAATCACTAAGTCGATTTTGATATTTTAATAAAAAATTTCACAAATACAATTGAGAAATAGGGTATGGTTTTTCGAGTAGCATAGGTCCATAGCTAAAAACGAAATAAGTTGAATATGAGTGACAAATAAGGATTTGGCCAGAAATGGCCAAAATCTATCCAAGATGAGTGAAAAAATCATTAAGTAGATTTTGATATTTTAATAAAAAATTTCACAAATACAATTGCGAAATAGGGTATGGTTTTTCCGGTAGCGTAGGTCCATAGCTAAAAACGAAATAAGTTGAATATGAGTGACAAATAAGGATTTGGCCAGAAATGGCCAAAATCTATCCAAGATCGCTGAAAAAATCACTAAGTCGATTTTGATATTTTAATAAAAAAATTTCACAAATACAATTGAGAAATAGGGGATGGTTTTTCGGGTAGCGCTGGTCCATAGCTAAAAACGAAATAAGTTGAATATGAGTGACAAATAAGGATTTGGCCAGAAATGGCCAAAATCTATCCAAGATGAGTGAAAAAATCAATTGAGAAATAGGGTATGGTTTTTCGGGTAGCGTAGGTCCATAGCTAAAAACGAAATAAGTTGAATATGAGTGACAAATAAGAATTTGGCCAGAAATGGCCAAAATCTATCCAAGATGAGTGAAAAAATCACTAAGTCGATTTTGATATTTTAATAAAAAATTTCAGAAATACAATTGAGAAATAGGGGATGGTTTTTCGGGTAGCGTAGGTCCGAAAATCTAACATGATGTAAAAAATATATGACGTATAGTTAAATATGTCAGTGAAGGCACTTAAAAACATATTTAACTTTGAGTTAAATATGTCATGACGTAAGCTCTTACGTCAAACATATTTAAATCGGCATATTTATCTTCACACACATACAACACTGTAAGTTAAAAATATTTCTAAAAACATTAATAATATCACTGTATCACTGTAATTTGTAATATTATGTATTTTTAAATTAAAATAGACAAAAGCCCCTGAAGAAGTCGACAAAAAATTGACGAAAGGTTGGGTAAAAAAATTTAATAAATTGGTTTTACTAACATTGAATACGTTAGGCCTGATTAGCTCAAGATAAATACATACCTACATTGGAAGGGAAAAAAGAAAAAATTTATTTACCTGCCCAAAAAAATTAAAAACAGTTAAAAAATTTTAATTTTTTTGTCAAGTAAAACTATGTTAAACCTCACTAAGAATTGCATTGGTAAAAATATAAAAATTCGCTTTCAGAGTTGGAAAATCGAAATATTTTTCGTACATAATAGTACATACATAAATTCCAAATTTTGTGCTTTTAGTGAATTAAACCTATAAGATATTTCAGAAAAAAATTAAACTAGTATCAAAAAATTATAAATTCGGTTCCAGGGTTGGAAAATCGGTACATAAAAGTAACCATATAAGTTCCCAATTTTGGTTTTTTTCAGTGACTTAAACCTATTTTATACTTCGCTAAGAATTAATTTGGTATTAAAACTTTTAAAATCTAAAAAATCGTTTCCAGGGTTGGAAAATCGAAATATTTTTGGAACCTAAAAGTACATACATAAATTCCAAAGTTTGTGTTTTTAGTGAATTAAACCTATTTTATATATCAGAAAAAAATAAATTAGTTATAAAAAATCAAAAATTCGGTTTCAGGGATGTGAGGTCGAAAATTTGTGTTGTAAAATTGATTTTATACCTGTTTAATTTTTACTTGATTTTGTTTTTTTTTTTTAATTGAAATTTTTTTTATGAAAAACTGATTGGCGTTGATTTTTATGGAAAGAAAAATTTTAAGGGAAAAATAGAAAAAAAATATCGGATTGAAAAAAAAGCAAAAGTTCTGGCCAGATTTTCATTTGGGAATTGAATAGAAAAAAAATATCGGATTGAAAAAAAAGCTAAAGTTCTAACCAGATTTTCATTTGGGAATTGGATGAAATAAATCTTCATGTTATTCTGGAATAACGGTTATTGGAATGCTTGTAATAGAGCAAGAAATATTGAAATACTGAAAAAGAGATTTAATTACATTTATTAAAAGAAAAGTACAAGCAGTCGTCCAACACGAAAATTTTAGAATTTCAAAATATTCTTATATAGATGTTCTTTGGAGTAAGGCAATAATATTAACACTAACATTTACGACGAAAATTGCAATCTTATAAAAAGGAAAAGAAAACTGAAAAGCGGTGTCGGTAGTACATACAGCAACCAATTCCAATTGCGGAAAAAATACATCCACATATATAAAGAATTATAAATATTTGAAAAAGAAGAAGATATTTAAATATATATTAATTTATCTAAAATATCAATTAAAATTACAATTCCTGCACTAATAAATTTACATTCCAACAGTCATAAAAAAATATACATATGTAAACAATTGAAAATTTAAATCTTTTTTTTTTCGTTTTTTTTTTTGCATTCCGTTAAGAGAAAAAAAATTTTTTTTTAATTTCCACAAGAAACCCCAAGAACGTGACTTCAGGCCTGCAGTCTTCGTGGGACTTCTCATCATGGTGACTTCTGATAAATTTTTTCTTTTTACCATAATTTTTTTTTCTGTGATATATAAAAATTTTGGTGATAATATAAAAAGTTAATTTCTTGTTGAATATAATATTGCATATCTTCAAATATTTGCATAATAACTGCGAAAATAAATTTAAATTTTTAATATTAAAAGTACAATTATTCATATAAACATTTTCCATTATTTAAAAACAAAATAAATTTAAATAATTTTTTTTTTCATTCACAAGATGTTTCATATTTGTTTTTTTTATAATTCCAATGTTATTATATACATATATACATAGATATTTAGTTTAACTTTTTATTTTTATATGATTATTTTATTATCAGAAAATTTTTGAATAAATTTTATTGTTGGTGATTATTTCATTTAATCTTAAATTTTTTTTAATTATTTCGTGAAACATGTAGGTAGCTGTAGATAAATACAGTGGGCTATTCAGAATATAGGCATAGAATAGTATAGGTCATGGGAGGGTGAAGAACGGAAAGGGACAAACACCTAGATCCTTGCATATTTTTTTTATTTTTCTTTATGTATTTCAATTACCTTAGTATTTTTTTTGTAATCGCTTCAAATATTAGTTTGCTACTTATTATTTTTATCTGTAATGAACTGTTCCATCTTCAAAGAGCAAAGATTCCACTCCAATATCCCTGAGCATGGGATGAATTATACCTACTTTATATATCAGAAAGAAGTAAACTGGTATTAAAAACCAACAAAATCTAAAAGACGATTCTACGGTTGGACAATTAGAACTTTTTGGGGTACATGAAACGTATTTTTTGTTTTGTTTGTAAATTAAATATATATAATATTTTTGAAAGACGTTCATAGGTATTAGATATAAGAAAAGCCAAACATTTAGCTTCCTAGCCGAAAAATTTAAAAGTTTTCTTAAATATAAAAGTAACCGATAATTTTTTAATTGAACCTACTTTCTATTTTGGCAAGGAAGAAAGAAAAAGGAATTACATCTGTGAAGGCTATTTAAGATTCGGCACAGCCGAATATATCACTTTTACTTGTTTAATTAAACCTACTTTCTGTTTTGGCAAGAAAGAAAGAAAGAATAATTACATCTGTGAAGGGTATTTAAGATATATATATATATATATATATATATATATATATATATATATATATATATATATATATATATATATATATATATATATATATATATATATATATATATAGATATACTTTGATTTTCACTTTTACGATCCTTACTCGACAAGATCTTAATGTCAATAATATAATTATTGTCCAAGCGCACAACACAATACAAAAGAAATGCTACAGCAATTTATGTACGAGTAATATTGTAATAATTATTACGCCTTAATAGCTATTGGCAAGACGAATTAATTTTTATGATTCCCGAAGGTTAATAAAACGTGAACCATAATCTCAAATTATTAAAACTTTTGCAATTTACCGTTCCATGGTAAGAAATTTCTTAAAATTTGTACGCCAAGTTTCACTTGATTGAAATTTTTCCAAACCCGACATAATGATCCACACTCAAAATGTTTACGCAAGTAACAACACACGACACTGATTATTTTGTTATATTTAGAAGAATGTATGCAAGCACATGTAAGAACTCCTCATAAAGGATATATATCTTCAGTTTTTTTCTTCGACATCCAAAACGAACGTTGAAATAATATTTGAAATGCCACAACCAGCAGAGACCTGGCCTGTTTGATTTTCTCGGCGGCGGCGGCTGGTCAAACATTTTCGGCGGCGGTTGGAATTCGTCACACAGCCGGCTGGTAGAATGCATTTAACAAGAATTAGGGGATTCACACTTTACTCATAAAGTCATAATTGATAACACTACAACCACACGAGCAACATTTCGTGTCTTGATACAAGTAATAACGCCGGCAGAAACGCAACGTCAATTACCAAAGTTCTTGCTTGTATATCTTGGTAGCGAATACGTACAAATCTTAAAACATTATAAACAGTGATGTTTTCTTATAAGGCAAAAATGTCAATCAAATGACAATTCAATTTGACAGCATGTGTTAAAAGATTATTGCTCGGTAATGTATTATAACATTTGCTGCCGAATATGTGTTCTAACATATATTCATCCGGTCCACACGTTAATATCTTGTGCCGGCAATCATATATGACGGATGCCACTGCAATAATTGCCAAACTTATTGCTCGTGTGGACGGGTAGTATAATAGCACAAATATATTACTGGTGTGAACAACCCGTCATAACTTAATATACTATTTCAAACATAAATCAGCTGATAAAATAACAACATATTTGTAATTAGATTTTATATAAGCCAAAGATTATTAAGATAATCGTAATTAAGTTGTTTGCAAATGCCAAAAAGTCTAAAAACTCAATTTCTAGTTAAAATTATTAAATTTGTCTTCTGGTGCACAAGAATATTTACATAAATGAATTTGTATGTATAAACTAAAACAGCTGCTGCCTTGATATGAGCTGAATAAAGTTTTTTTGCGGCGGCATACGGAAAAACATTCAGGGGCTGCTAGCTACATAAGTTAAACGAGAAAAACTTTTCACTTGTATATAATTAGTTTTTGCGATTTAGTTTTCTTTTAAAATTTTTTATGTTATAAAAATGTGATTTAATGTACAGACATATAGGTATACACAAGGCAAATTCATAACAGGTAGCCTCGACAGCTGTTTTAAGAATTTTTTGCTTCTTTGCTCTGATCATATTCGACTGTCAAAGTATATTTACTAGTCTTCTTCCTTCCTTGAAGAAAAATTTTATTTTGTGACTAGAAGAATAAAAGTATTTGCATAAAAATATTAATTCTGCAGTTGTTGAATGAGAAACTCTTCCTTAAGAGATAACTTCAGTTTGTTTTGGTAAGTTAAATTACGCGTAACAGTAATTTTTATTTTCTTTGACTTTTCCTTGGTTTCAAATTTAGCTCTTAGTTTAAACATTTTTCTAATAACATATTTAATTTTCAATCACTATCAGTATATTATAGTGGCTCTAGATCTTCTGGAAAGTGAGCTTAATTGCATAATCTTTTGTTTATAAATAGAAATGTGTGGCGTTTTTATTATTTTATAAATAATTTAGCTTTGAATCTATCTTGGGCACGTAGAAGATCTCTATTGATTTTAATGAAGACCACTTGTATCTCTTAACGTAATAAGAAATGATGGTCAAGAATGTCATGATACCTATAACTTTAATAATCATATTCTTGCGAATATCATGTTCTGGTTCTGAGGTCCATTTAAGAAAAGTAGCTACATCCTTGGCCAATTGACTTTGAGTAGGTGGGGTGCCATCTTGATATTCAATAACCTTAAGACAAATGAAATAGTAACTACAATATTGGTTTATTATGAAATATTACTAACCTCAATGTACAGCACTTGGGCCATACCAATTGCACCACCTGCGAAATAGGGGTTAAAATAGTGACCTTCAAGTAAGTAAGGATAAGATGTAGTCTTCCCCACCTTTACCGGAAACAATGTAACTTAAGTCAGGTGCACTTAAGTCAGCACCATTATTAGCAGCCTCCTCGTTGGGGTACGGAGAGGGGAAGTAATCCGACATATTAAGTGGTAGCCTTTTGTGTCCTAAATAAATAAAGCTATCTTCTTGTTTGGATTTTATTTACGGATTGTTCTTGTAATTTCATCTTTCAAGAGCTTTTCCCGCTGTTCATGTGATACCGGCTTAGATTTCTTTTTGGTGGAGCTTGTAACTCCTGATATTAATTTAAACGTTTGCGCATCAGTAACCATTTGAACCTCTCTGAGTCCCTCATAAGAATCATCGTGTCCCATATCTTGCTTATTGCCGTATTCCTCGGATTTGACAGCATTGCTGGAGGAAAAACTGAACATTTTCTAATTAATTCACTATTCATGTAAAGAACTCCTACCTTTTTTCGTTCTGCTAGTTGACTTTACGCCTCTTGTCAACTGCCTAAAAAAGTTATGAGCAAGGCGTTATGACCATCTATTTGTAATTAATGGATATTATTTTAAACAAAAATTAATAATTGCTTTGCACGTGCTGACTTGATAAAATATAAGCAACTCTATGCAACTCAATTTATTCACAAATGTCAAAATACTAATTTGACAAACGAAACTGTTTGACAGTCTAAGAAGATCCATATTAATTCGCTTTCGCCGCGAGGCTACCTTATATTGATATATTTTGGGTATGAATAATTTTTTAGTCGTGTTTTAGTCGGGAACCATTTATTAGTAACGGCGGCCAACATATATTATCGCCGTCATGCCTAAAGGTTTTAAAACGTTCGACTCAGATCTCTAGATCTATTTTATGACATAACAAAAACATACCTGAAAGAGTGCTACTATATTATGACATTTTTGTATGCAGCACAACAACTCTTTTAAACGGGTCTAAAATATTATGACAATATGAGACAATAACACAAACTGTGAATACCCCAAATATATATGTAGAAAAATTTTGAATATATTGAAGGGCTATTAAGGCCGAGTCAGGTAGGACTTTTTCGCTTTGCGTGACGTCTCTAACTTTAACAGAAAAGCGCAAAGCAAAAGGTGTATGTCACAATAAAAACTTTGACAACACCCGTGCATTGTTTCTTTTCCATAAAAAGTGTTTGATAATTTTGGTATTATACATATATTTTTAATATTTATTGCATAAATTGTACATATATATTTAGCTTTTATTAAAACACATTCAGATATTTAAAATTTAAGTTCGAATTTGGCCAAATATAAAAGAAAAGATTCCCGGTGATTGTCAAAGCACGCAAAAAGATGAGAGTTGCCTAAGTTTACGCTTCTCGTTACGTTAAAAGTACTTTATGTGACATGTTTCATATAGGTATGTATATTTCATCTTAAATGTCAAAGTGAAACTATAACGCAACGCGAAGCAAAAGTTTTATCTGACACGGCTTTTAGACACGCATACTTGTCTGCAGACATGTGTGATGGCATACTTTGTGTTTTGCTATTACACCATCGAACACTGACGGCATATTTCAGTACAAAGAAATTTTTGGAGCGAAAGCATGGCAATGAATCGGAAAGTTTAACGGCTATGGTTATCAATGATATGCTATTACAATCCATTTTTATTAATTTTTATTTTATTTTATTATATCCCATAATTTTTAATTGCTTATTGTGTTATAATATGGTTTTATTTGCCACAATTACGGCAGGCTTTTATATTGTTTAATGAATTTTTTTTACATCTCTCCGATTAGCACACATCAGCGTCAACAAGCGAACTGAATTTTTATATGCAGTATGACAGACACGCTATTAGACGAGTATGCCGGTATGCGACAGACATCAGAACATCAAAAATTTTTGAAAACCAACATACATGTCGGACGTACTCGACATACATGCTATTAGACAGTGAGATTTGGTATGCCATCACACAAGTCTGCAGACAAGTATGCGTGTCTAATAGCCCTTTTATTCTTATATATATTTATATATATATATATATATATATATATATATATATATATATATATATATATATATATATATATATATATTTTTTTTTTTTTTTTATTCGTTTATATGTACTTCCTTGAATATTATTTAAAGTGAATATATATATATATATATATATATATATATATATATATATATATACATATGAATTAATTGTCAAAAAATGAAAAATCAGGTTTTCTCTATGAATTATTGCGACAATCGGCGGCTAACTTTAAGCTGATCTTAGCCGGATAAAGATCGGCGGCGGCGGATCATCAAAATGCTTCGGCGGCTCGGATTAGCGAGCTCAAAATCGGCTGGCGAAGGTCTCTGACAACCAGAGTTGCACGAGCAGATCCCGAAGCCGGATAGTTTTGCCGGCAGAAGCTAATCCTTTAGCAAGGCAAATTTATAACAGGTAGTATTGACAGATGTATTAAGAACTTTTTGCTGCTATGCTCTGATATTCTTTTATTGTTAAAATATATATACTAGTCTTCTTCTATCCATGAAGAAAATTTTTATTTTGTGACTATAAAGTCAAAAGTGATTGTGCAAAATAATTTTTATGTATAAAACATCTTTTAATCAAACAAAGACCCTTAATTTTGCATATATCCAGAATGTAGTTAACGCTGCAGTTACACGTACAAATTTTCTTTTCAAGTTTTTCACACATACTGCTTGTCAAAACGCATGTGAAATGGCAGCTTTGACGCAGGCTGCATGCAAATTTTAGCAATTTTATTTTCAAGATAGCGTGGTCTAAACAACAACTGAAAATAATTGCTTTATATTAATTAATATTATTAATAAAAAACACCTTGAATAATATATTTAAGAAATATATAATGGTAGCAAAATATTTGAACAAACTAAAACAAGAAATGTGTTCAGTAATAACGCTGTCAGCCGTTTTCTAGCTTGAAAATTTGAACACATAGTTGGAAAGCCAACTCGCATCAAATTTTTAAAGAGTGGATGTATTAATGAAAATGTATAAATGTGTTGAAGGTTGAAAAGAAAATCTTGATCGTGTAACCCCGCAAGTAACAGCAAGGCACAAAAAATGCTGATGAAGTGCATAGCGGAAAAGATAATACGTGCAATGCATTTTGCTAAAGACGTATTCCATTCTGCTATTGCCTTACACATTAAACATAATTACATGATGAGGAAGTACATATCTCCTGGTTCATATAAGTGATGATATTTTTTCTTATAAACTTTCAATAAGTTGTTTATACATTATTATGAACAGAGCATTAAAAATACAAGATAATATTATGTAGATTTAATGCTTTTTTCGTAATAATTTTTCAAAAACTGTTATTGGGTTTAAAGAAAAATTTCTTCAGTTTTATAAAACAAAAATATTTATTATGAAAATTATTTTAGGGACATTATTAGAACTTGGTGTTAGTTTAAGGTAGAATTTGATCTGACGTTTAAAAAGATTTACATCTATTATTTTCTTTTTTTTAAAAGTGGGCCATAACTTAGCCAATTTTATCCTACGTGCAAGCTAATAATGAAAAAATTTTTATATAAATGAAATTTATTTGTTGATGGTTAAGCAATGTCTATATGCATTTCATTGGTGCTCTACCAAATCATCAGTAGACTTTAACCACAGTATTAAAAAGTTAAAAACCTCTTATCTTATGCATATACTTCCGAAAACCATCTGAGAATTCATAATTTGTAAATTACAAACTATTTTCAAAAATCACAACAGAATAAGCATAGTAAGCCTATATACGATATGAATCTATTTTATTTTTCTACACCTACAGGTGTCGAAATCTAAATCAAACTGTTATGAAATTTTTTATTTGACACATTGTTGTCACAATACTAATCTATATAAATGAAACCTATTTATTGGTGGTCAAGCAATGTCTATATGCATTTCATTGGTGCTTTAGCAAATCATCAGTAGACTTTAACCACAGTTTTGAAGAGTTAAAAACCTCTTATCTTATGCACATACATCTGAAAACCATCTGAGAATTCACAATTTGTAAATTACAAACTATTTTCAAAATCTCCACGAGGAATAGGAAAAAACGAATTTTCAAATGCCGCAAACCGAAAGTTTCTATGGCTTTTAGTTTTTTTTGTTCACCTGTAGAGATGAACATAATTCATTTTGCATAACCATGCGCAAAACACGGAAAAACGAAGCGCTTATTTTAACCGCGTTTTTCTCAATAACTACGGCGCAGAGGTCCCTTTTCGTGGAGTAGGTCACATATATAAGGCAGTAACATAAGACTATGCGTTAATAGACGCAGAACGGATTGGGAGGTACAAAATAGTACCCTCACGGACATTGACAGGGCAGTGGATACACTGACGAATGCTTTCAAGGTGGCCACAGGTCTATCCTGCAGGACATCTGTACAGCGTAACAAGCAGAGACCACCATGGTGGACTGGAGATATAGCAGTTACAAGGAAGAACTGCCGCAGACTCTTCAACGAGGCAAAGAGAATGTGAAAGTGGACACTCTATAAAGCCTCCTTGAACAGATTAAAAAACCAAGTCAGGAATGCAAAACGCAAGACTTGGAGGAGTTTCTGCACTAGTGTAGAGTCTACCTCCGAGACATGCAGATTGCGTAAGATCCTGGGGCCAAATTACCGCATTCAATATCGATCGAAATTTCCATACAATTTAAATAGAAATTTCGTTCGATATCGAGTGCCGTAATTTGCCCCCTGGCCAAATTGCGGTCGATACCCGGCTACATCCATAGGGATGATGGCAACTGGACCACTAACGGGATCGAATCCTTAGAGGTCCTCATGGACACCCACTTCCTAGGGTGCGAATCTGATGTGGAAATACCGCAGGTATATCCCTCACATAGCCAGCCTTCCGCTCCCTTTGACATTAATGCGGAAAGGATAGACTGGGTCATTAATAGTTTCCATCCGTTTAGGTCACCAGGGTCGGATGGCATAATACCTGCAGATCTGCAACATAATGCAGCTCTTGTAATTCCATGGCTACTGGCTATATACAGAGCCTGTATCCATTGGTCATATGTTCCAACATATTGGACTAAATGCGTCGTTATTTTCATCCCAAAGGAGAGGAAGAATTTCGAACACCAAGGCGAAGGACTTCAGGCCCATAAGCCTGACGTCCTTCTTTCTGAAGACACTGGGGAGGGTTATGGATGTCCATATAAGAACATCCATAGACCACTCTCTCTTATCCGCGTCTCAACATGCCTAACCCAAAGGAAAATCGACTGAGACTGCCCTCCACTCGCTCGTGGGACAAATAGAGAGGTCTCTCGAGCACAAGGAATACACTATGGCCACCTTTATGGACATTGAAGGAGCCCTTAATAATATTGATCCGATGGCAATTATTCATGCTTTGACTGAGCTGGATGTTGACCAGATGACTATTCGGCTTATTGAGAATTTGCTCTCAAGCAGAATTATTACCTCCACCCTAGGGACAGCCACCATCACCAGGAGGGCCTCCGCAGAGGGAGGGGGGGGGGGGTGTTCCATCACCTTTATTGTGGAATGTTACTATAAATCTGCTGCTTAGAAGACTGGAGGCAATGAATATTAAAACTGTTGCATACGCAGACGATGCCGCTGTGGCAATATCGGGTTTCCATTTGGACACTATGTCACACAGGCTGGAAACAGCATTGAAGGAGGTTATCGAATGGTGCTCGAGAAGCGGACTCATCGTTAACCCAACTAAGAGAGAACTGGTACTCTTCTCGAAGAGGTACAAGATTCCCTCATTCATCCACCCAAAACTCGATGGTATTACCCTAAATCTCTCGGATAATGTCAAACACTTGGGTGTTGTAATTGATAATAAGCTATCATGGACATCTAATGTCCTGGAAAGAGTAAGGAAGGCCTCGATGGCAATTTATGTCTGTAGGAAGGCCATTGGCCCTACCCGGGGCATTAGCCCAAGGTGGGTTATTTGGATAGTAGAGACTGTGATAAGACCTATATTATCTTATGGCATTGTGGTCTGGTGGAAAGCACTGGTCGTGGCAAGAAAGCGATCCCATATGGAGGGGGTTCTTCGCAGGATGGCGCTTATGATAGCGGGTGTCCTTAGTACAACGCTAACAAGACCGCTTTTTGCTATGCTGTGCTGGCTTCCTGTGAACTTGACTGCTAGGAAGTTGGCTCTACGCACCGTAGTCAGACTGAACACAATAGGCACATGGTCCCATAGATCATGGGGTCATGCTAGAATTTCGGGGACGATAAGTAATTTACCGGACCTTATGGATTACTGCACTCCGCTACTCTACTTCAGTAGGAAATTTAGGTTTTCTTTGGTAGAGGGGTACTCCTCATCGCTTGGATCCGTACAGATTTTTACGGTCGGATCCAAGCGGGGAGGGAGGGTCGGTGGGAGTGTCTTTATTCCAGACTTTTGAATCGAGATGTCCTTCAGACTCCCGGACGAATGTAGTATATTACAGGCGGAAATATCTGCTATCAGAATAGCAGCGCTGTGACTAAGGTTTTATCGGATTTCAGAACGCGATATCAATTCATCACCGACAGTCAGGTTGCGATAAGGTCCCTTACGGGGGTGTATAGCACATCCCTACTTGTCCAGGAATGTCGCGGGACCCTGGACGGACTTGCGGGACATTCACGCATAACCTTGAACTGAGTGCGAGGGCATGGGACCACCATAGGCAACATTAAGGCGGATGAACTGGCTAGAAGAGGAACCGCACTTCGGGCGGCCGACACTGACCACCCGAAAGGGATTCCATTCTCATCCTGCTGGAGACGATTTGTTGTTGCACTATTTGAATTGGCTCAGGACAGGTGGTTCAGGGAATCCACCTGCGAGATATGAAGATTTTTATGGCCCCGCCTGGACTCTAGGAGGACAAAGGATCTTTTGAATTTGGCAAGAGGTTATTTGCGCAATATGGTGGCCACACTTACTGGTCACTGCACTTTTGGGGTCTATGCTAGGCGCATGGGTCTCCCCTACAACGACTATTGCTCCAGCTGCAATGACGAGGAGGAGGAAGAGAGCATTGCACACTTCCTCTGTCTCCACAATTTTCACTCCACTTACCTATCTTACCAGCATCTTTGGGTAATTTTAAAAGAGATCCCTCTCCTTTCACATTTTTTTTTTTCATGAAGTACAAGAACGTATGTTTATTATCACAATTTTTTAATTAGAATTAATTATTTTTGTATAGAATTAATTATTTTGCACAATCACTTCTATTCTTATATCCACAAACACAAAATACAAATTTTCTTCAAGGAAAGAAGAAGACTAGTATATATTTTGACAATAAAAGAATATCAGAGGAAAATAGCAAAAACTTCTTAAAACAGCTGTCGAGGGTACCTGTTATGAATTTGCCTTGGTACCTGGTAAATCTGACTATGTCCACACGATGAAACATTTGCTGCAGAAACATTTATTGATTCCCTTTTGAAGCTGCATTCGTGTCCACACGGTTGAAACATTTGTTTTGCAGCATACATATATTATATTGGCGTGCTCAACAAATGTTTCATGTACATGAAACACCGTACCCTTTTCCACTCGTCTTTCCCCTCTCATCAACAAACACAATGTTTCTGCAGCAAATGTTTCACCGTGTGGACATAGTCTCTGTCTTGTATACAGCGTTGCCGTTGAGATACTAAAGTATCACATTTGACCATTTTTCATGCCAATGACACTTTTTATACCCTTCACAAAAAAGTGAATGGGTATATATAGGTTTGTCATTCCGTGTGTAATATCATCGATATGCACAAGGAACCCCATAAAGTTATTATATTCTGGATCCTTATAAATAGCGATGACGATTGAGCGATGTCCGTCTGTACGTAAAATCGGTTTTCCCAAGCCGCTAGAAGAGCTAGAGATTTCGTTGAAATTCAGAGAGATCCGAAGTATGGTTCCAGAGCTGGGAAGCTTACACCTACTTCTCGACGCAAAATTTATACCAAAAACCAATAATTTTTTTTTTATGTTTGTAAATTAAACCTATTTCATGCTTTGGGAAGCCTGAATGGTCTATTAAAAACTAAAACAATTAAATTTTTTTTCCAGGGATGGAAAATTAAAAAAAATTTTTCGGCCCATTCCGAATTTTGTAGTACATGTAGTAATCATAATTGTTAAAAATTTTAAGTTTTTCTTTTGCAAAACCTCTTTATACCTCATGAAGATTTGCATTGATAACAAAATTTAAAAATTAAAATTTCGCTTCCAGGATTGGGAATTGAAAGTTATATAAAAGTAACTAAAAATGCAATTGACGTTGTTTTTTTTTGTTATCTAAAACTATTTTATATTTTAGGAAGAACAGAATTGGTATAAAAAATTTAAAAAAAAAATCAAAATTTTGAATCCAGGGATGGACAAGTGCAATATTTTATAGTTCATGAAGGTTACCAAAATGGTTGAAAATTGTAAATTTTTCTTAAATAATACTACTTTATTCTTCATCAAGAGTTGCATTCGTTAAAAATAAAACAAACAAAATTAGAATTTCACTTCCAGGGTTGGGAAGTTAAAACTTTTTTTTGGTACATGCAATATATTGTAGTACATGAAAATGACCAAAATGGTTGCAAATTTTAAGTTTTTATACCCTCCAAAAAAGAATTTGGAGGGTATATTCACTTTGTCATTCCGTTTGTAACGCATCGAAATATCCATCTCAGACCCCATAAAGTATATATATTCTTGATCAGTGATGAAATCTAAGACGAACTGAGCATGTCCGTCCGTCCGTCCGTCTGTGGAAATCACGATACAGTCCAAACGAAAAGAGCTAGACTCTTGAAATTTGGCATAAATATATTTTAAAACTTAGAGCAGGTTAAGTTCGAAGATGGGCTAAATCGGGCAAGAGGGAAAAAAGTTCCCCTAAGAAGAACTAAACCAACCCAGAAAAAACACCATAATTTTTAAAGTTTTTTGGTTATTTTGTTAAGCAAATGATATATTTTTATGTCAAATACGGTCCAACGCCTTAAACTTGGAGCCATTAAATAAAATAAAAATATTTTTTGACCCCGCCCACTTTAGTGGGCGTTATTATAGGCAAAAATAGCATAAAAATTTAACAAATTGTTTTACTTAAGCCTACATTCCTTAAAAATAACACTTTTAAGCTTTAATGACGAAGCAGAGACGAAACCTGGTACTACTCTGCCCTACCCTCTCCTTCCCCTTCGCACCCTAAGTGACCCTACCAAAAAAAAAAAAATTTTTTAAATTTTGTATATAATTATCCCAAGCATTTATCTTTAGAATTTTATGACTGCCGATTTCTGCCCTACCCCCCCCCCCCTCTTCCTTTGCCCCCTAAATGACCCTACCAAAAAAATTTTTTTTTTTTAAATTTTGTATATAATCATCCCAAGCATTTATCTTTAGAGTTTTATGACTGCTGATTTCTGCCCTAGCCCCCCCCCCCCCTTCTTCCTTTGTCCCCTAAAATGACCCTACCAAAAAAAAAATTTTTTTTTTAATTTTGTATATAATCATCCCAAGCATTTATCTTTAGAGTTTTATGACTGCCTGTTGCTGCAATACCCCCTCCTCCCCCTTTCCCCGCTAAATGACCCTATCAAAAAAAAGAAATTTTAATTTTGTATATAATTATCCCAAGCATTTATTTTTAGAGTTTTATGACAAAGGTGAAATATTTCCCCCACAGCCCTTGCCAGAGCGACCCCGCCAAAATACAGTTTTTATAGCCTCCAAAGAGAATTGTGATGAAGTCTAAGACGGTCTAGCAATGCCCATGCGTTCGTCTGTGGAAAACATGATATTGTATATATTTGAATCCCGCCCCCTTTAGTGGGCGTTGACGTACGATATTATATAAAGGAACTCTGTCCCACCAAGTTAAACATATCAAATTTACTTACTAAATATTTGGAGGGTATTTAAGATTCGACCCGGTCGAATATAACGTTTTTACTTGTTATTAAATAAAACGACTAATTAAGACTAGGATTGGTAAAAAAAATTTTAGTTTCGTTTCCAGGGATGGGAAATTGAAATATTTTTATACATAAAAGTAACCAAAAAGGCAACTAACGTCGGTTTTTTACTAATTAAAAATATTTTTTTGTTCAGAAAAAACACAATTAGTATCATAAATTAAAAAAAATCAAAATTTCGATTCCAGAGTTGGATAACTGAAATATTTTGTAGTACATGAAAGTGACCAAAATATTTACAAATATTAAGTTTTTCTTAAATAAAACTATTTCATACCTCATTAAGTGTTTTATTGGTAAAAAAATTTAAATTTCGTTTCCAGGGTTGGGAAATTGCAATATATAAAAGTAACCAAATAGGCAATTGACGTTGTTGTTTTTGCTAATTAAAACTATTTTATAATTCAGGAAGAACAAAATTGGTATTAAAATTTAAAAAAATATCAAAATTTCGACTCCAGGGTTAAACAAATAAAATATTTTATGGTACATGAAAGTGGCCAAAAAGTTAAAAAATTTAAATTTTTTTGGCAAGTAAAAATATGTTACATCTTTCAATTAAACCCACTTCCTGTTTTAGCAAAAAAGAAAGAAGAATTACATCTGTGAAGGGTATTTAAGATTCGGCACAGCCGAATATAGCACTTTTACTTGTTTTAATTTATCCCTTTATATCATTTTACCAAAATGTATGCCACTTTTTGACCCTTTTTGAAAATGAGTTAAAGTTCCAATATTCCTCACGAAAGTTTTCAGTACAATTATTTTTTATACTATATATATATATATATATATATATATATATATATATATATATATATATATATATATATATATATAACACTTATTTCAGTTAAAAAAAAAACTAAAACCAATTTTAACAATGGAATTGATTTGTTGGTGGTCAAGCAATGTCTATATGCATTTCATTGGTGCTTTACCAAATCGTCAGTAGACTTTAACCACAGTTTTGAAAAGTTAAAAACCTCTTATCTTATGCACATACTTCTGAAAACCATCTGAGAATTCACAATTTGTAAATTACAAATTATTTTAAAAAATCACAACAGAATAAGTATAGTAGGCTTTGAAACTCATACAAAACTAACCCAACATATATGTGTGTTGAATACATAGTCCGTACATTAGTTTTGTGAGCGTACATATAAAAATTACATTCGACTGTCATATTCCATGCATACCTATTTTTTTCATATAAAGTTTGACAATTGTGTAAAATGTAATGATGATGAATTGTGAGTATGCCCTGATTTATGTATGTATTTCGACTTAAGGTTTGGCAGCGAAAAGCTGTTATATATATTAAATATGTATGGACTGCTTTTTTTATAGATTTCTATTTAATTTTGTAGTTTAGCGTGCCACTCATATTCATATATGTTCATAAATAAATTTCATTTAAAATAGAATTGTGACAATATGTCAAATAAAAATTTCATTGCAGTTTAATATAGATATTATTTTTCATTTTGCCTTATAAATACTTTTCTTGTTATCCAGTGGATTTCTAATTGTATAAAGGTGTAGAAAAATAAAATAGATTCATATCGAATATAATTTACATTGTAGACCAGAGAACTTCACTTGTTGATTAAAAAACCGTTCAACATTAACAAAGGCACAAAAAAATTGTCTTTTATTTGCAAATGATTTTAAAGCAACCGAACATATACTTACCTCTTTGTTGGTTCTGATGCTAAACACATCGGCTGACGCACAACAATAATCTTTTTGAAGATAGGAATAAAGGATTTAATCAAACTTGCTCAAATTTTTATATGCGTTGTTGATTTTAAGGCAATCGAACTACATGCAGGTTGAACACTTGCTTATTTTCATCATAGGTCGAATCAAACTTATCAACTTGTGGACTTGTCTATTCCACTCAACGCTCAAAAATTTTATCAACATTAAGGTACAAAAAGCAAGAAATCATTGTGTATGAATTTGTTCATTCCTATCAACAAAGACACGCTCGTTTTTTATTTTAATTTACAGTGGTTTATGATGTCTATTCGTGTTGTTTATGAGAAAATAGGAAATTTTTGTAAGAAAATATTAATTTTATTTGCAGTTCAATATTGCAAATAATAATTATTATTATTTTTGTTTATTTTTATTTGATCTCCTTTACAATGGTGTGTGGAACTTTTTTTGTGTTATTTAATGTGTATATTTTATTAAGTTAAAACTGTGAAATACAAATTGAAATTAAGGAATTTAAATTAAAAAACCCCACAAGCAAGATTTTTTGACCGCTTGTAAGATTTTAAGATTTAAGAAAATTAGAGCTAAAAAGCGGTTAGCACCTGGGTCTCCTGCTTGTTGGTTAAAGTGTCAAATTCGAGAACAGTGTAATTAGTGCATCATGATACAAAAACAGTACAATTAATAAAAAATAGAACATTTATTTTTAAATAAAAACAAAAGACAACCCTTTTTTTGCAAATGATCAAACTTGTCCACACACTCTCATTTGTTTCTATTTTGTAAAAAAAATTCATAAACCACCGTGCATTTGCCCTTGTGTATTCCCTTTAACATTGTTTTTGATGAACAAATTCAAATAAAGACAAAACCTGTACCTGCACTCATGTATCAATGTTGAATTGGTTATGGTAGGAACACAACTGGGACGAACGACGAATTTCGTTCAGTACGACGAATTCGTTCGTAAAAATTCGCTCTATAAATTCGTCGTATGAAACACAATAACGACGAATAAATTACAATAATGAACAAAAAAATTGTAAATTTTGTTAAAAATCTTTGTAATCCTCTGATGCCAGATTCTTTAAACATTTTTTTCCAGAACAAATTCCTTTTTGTAATTATTTTCAATTAACAGCTGATGGGGTGAACATATGAAAAAGTAGGATATAGGAAGAAAGAATATATTATAAAAAGTATTCAAAATTAATAAAAAGTCGGCCGAATGATACATTTTTGTGAATTGGTGAATGCATTTTTAGTATGCATTAAAAAATTTCGTGCTACATGCAACATTACAGTAATGAACTATGTTTTTCTATAAAAAACCAGTTTGAGTATTTGAAACCTGGGCACCTGATACTGTTTTGTTGGTCGTTCGCTGACGAAACAATTAGAAATAAATCTATTTCCACTTTCGCTGAGTATGACGAATTTCGCCCAACGCCACGATTGTGTGCATTTTCATATACACCAATGCAGTGATGTTAACTTTTTTATTTCGATTTCCGCACAGCCCTAAAAAAGTTACCGTTTTTAGGTAAAACTACCGTACGCAAAGTCTGGTACAAAATTAATAATAAGAAACGTATAGAACCTAACTGCAATTGGCATTATTTTGCATAGTTGTAATAAAACCGTACTTTTTTGCTATTTTTACTGAGAAATATGTAGTCCCAAGAGAATTTGCAGTGAAGAATTTATATTTGGGCTGTCTCAAAACTGATCTATTAACACAGTTATGAATCCGCCCTGGTAGACACATTATGAAAAAAAATGTTTGGGGTCTAACAATTAAAAATTAAAACTTTTTAAAATTACCGCACAAATATAGAAATTACCTGCTTACCGTTCGGAGGGCTAAACTACCGTACAATACGGTAATTACCGTACGGTTAACATCACTGCACCAATGTGTTTTATTTTTGGCGACGAATATTCGCGACCGAAAATTCGTCGTTCGTCGCAGTTGTGTTCCTAGCATTATGTTGTTTGCATTGTTAGTATATCATATTGCTCACGTCACACAGACGGTCGGTTCAAACATGTTGTTTGAATTAATGAGAATAAGAGCGTTTGGACACGATGAATTTACTAAAAGCCCATCTCTTGCCTGTGCGATCTTGCTGAGCTGTTAATTGAAAATAATTACAAAAAGAAATTTGTTCTGGAAAAAAATGGACACCAACGGGGTAATTTTTTAATGTTTAAAGAATCTGGCATCAGAGGATTACAAAGATTTTTAACAAAATTTACAATTTTTTTGTTCATTATTGTAATTTATTCGTCGTTATTGTGTTTCATACGACGAATTTATAGAGCGAATTTTTACGAACGAATTCGTCGTATTGAACGAAATTCGTCGTTCGTCCCAGTTGTGTTCCTACCATAACCAATTCAACATTGATACATGAGTGCAGGTACAGGTTTTGTCTTTATTTGAATTTGTTCATCAAAAACAATGTTAAAGGGAATACACAAGGGCAAATGCACGGTGGTTTATGAATTTTTTTTACAAAATAGAAACAAATGAGAGTGTGTGGACAAGTTTGATCATTTGCAAAAAAAGGGTTGTCTTTTGTTTTTATTTAAAAATAAATGTTCTATTTTTTATTAATTGTACTGTTTTTGTATCATGATGCACTAATTACACTGTTCTCGAATTTGACACTTTAACCAACAAGAGCTAACCGCTTTTTAGCTCTAATTTTCTTAAATCTTAAAATCTTACAAGCGGTCAAAAAATCTTGCTTGTGGGGTTTTTTAATTTAAATTCCTTAATTTCAATTTGTATTTCACAGTTTTAACTTAATAAAATATACACATTAAATAACACAAAAAAAGTTCCACACACCATTGTAAAGGAGATCAAATAAAAATAAACAAAAATAATAATAATTATTATTTGCAATATTGAACTGCAAATAAAATTAATATTTTCTTACAAAAATTTCCTATTTTCTCATAAACAACACGAATAGACATCATAAACCACTGTAAATTAAAATAAAAAACGAGCGTGTCTTTGTTGATAGGAACCCTACAAGAAATGAGTGACTGAAACTAATACACAAGTAATTATTTACTAACACATTTGTAAAAATTTTTATGTATTAGAGAACATATGGTCGTCACTGGTGATGCAGACGTATATCACTGCTGAAAAATGTATGTTTCAGGGTTTCATTTTGACGTCTTTTGACGTTAAAAATATAAATGTAAATCCCCAAATGATTTTCATTTAAAATTTGTGTGCGATTTCGTGTGTTAAAATATAAAATTTGTGTGAAAATATAAATGAAAGTATAATTGTACATAGCTAAAAAACTAAAATTTTATAAACTTTATAAAAACTCCAACCAGGAAAATAAATAAACAAAAGTTTATATAATAAAATAAACAAACTGTGCATAATTTAGTTGTGAGAATATAAGATAAGTATATTTTTAAAATAATTTAATTATATAATTTAATTAAATATATAACTTAATAAAAAATGAGTAAAAGGCATTTAGAAAATTGCCTTTCAAAAGAAAAAAGGACATATGAGTCCAATATAAAAAAATACAAATTATTAATAGAAAATAGTGCAAAAGTTGGTGAAAAAGAGTGTTTTAAAAATATAGAATTGGTGAGTGTTCCTAGTTCTGATGCAGTAGCATCCACTTCCGCAGGTTTTTCAAAAGTTGGGTGTAGTGATAGTGGTCAGAGTTCTCAATTTGCAGAAGGTAAGGGAATCAGTGATAGTGAGATGAAAGGAAAGGAAATTAAAATGTGGGCCCTTAGGAATAATATAACTCAAAGTGCGCTAGACGATTTGTTACATACCTTAAAAAGGGTAGGTGTAGAAGATTTGCCATTGTCTGCAAAGACTCTTTTAGGTACGAGTAGGGAAAAGGTTCAAATTTCCAACATTCCTGTTGGAGATTTTTTATACTTAGGTATCCAGAAATATTTTCTTTCAGGGTCATTCGAATATTTAGAGGGAAAAGAAGAAGTTTCAATCGATGTAGGGATTGATGGGTTGAAACTATTTAAAAGCTCAAACAGGGTATTGTGGCCTATTCTTGGTTCAATTGTAGGTTTTCAAAATGTCAGTCCATTCATGATTGGTTGTTTTTCAGGTTTTACAAAGCCAAAAAATTTAGATTCTTTTATGACAGATTTTTGTTCAGAAGTGAAGTCCCTTAAAGAAAATGGTGTAAAAGTAGGTTTGAGTGAAAGGTTTATGCGGTTCAATGTTCGGTTGTTCGTTTGCGATTCTCCAGCTAGAGCATATGTTACAGGTGTGGTGTCTCATAATGGGAAGAATGGTTGCTCTAAATGTTGTCAGGAAGGGATGTATAAGGAGAGAAGGGTGTGTTTTTCAAAAAAAGTCGGACTTCCTAGATCAGATGAAACATTTGCGTCGAGGTCTCATCCATCTCATCATAGGGAAGAATTTAAAACTAGAAAAAGTGTTTTAGAAGATGCAGATTTTGGAATGGTTTCTCAGTTTCCTATAGATAGCATGCATTTAGTTGATTTAGGTGTTATTAAAAAGTTGCTCAAGCTTTTGATTTGTAAAACAAATGTAGGAAAAATTAATGAAAAAATTAATCTAATTTCCAAATGTGTTCCATCTGAATTCTGTCGTGCGCCTAGGAGCTTAGATGAATTAAGTAATTGGAAATCTACCGAGTTTAGGCAGTTTTTATTATATACCGGCATTTTCGTTTTAAAAGATTGTGTAAGTAGTGACCAATATTACCACTACTTATTATTACACTGTGCTATAAGGCTTTTGTCTAGTGAAAGGTCGCATAGAATACAGGCAAATATTTCCCAAAAACTATTAGAAGACTTCGTAAACTATTTCGGTATTTTATATGGTGAGGAGTTAGTCAGTTTTAATGTCCATGGGTTATTGCACTTATCAGATTGTGTCAAACAATTTGGGCAACTAGATGCCTTTTCGGCATATAAGTTCGAAAACTATATGCAATATATTAAAAAAATTGTTAAAAAGCCCAACAAAATTTTGCAACAAATTTCTCATAGGCTTCAAGAAAGGCAAGGTCGAAATTCTATATCCCGAAATGGTTGCAAGTTGGGAAGTTTTTCATTAGATTTCAAAAAACAAAAAGATAGTTTCTGCTTTAGCAAAAAGTGGGGTCCCATGCAAATAATCGGCATAAGAAATGAATCGGACGAGTACAAATGCAAAGTTTTCCGAAAAACTGAAAACTTTTTTGAGCAACCCTTTAAGTCTTTTCCTGATCTGGGCATAGTCATAGCAAGTGAATTAGGTAGTGAAACTATTTTAGCCAAGAGGGAAGATATAGACCATAAATATTTTTCTATTCCTCTGGATAATAAATTTCTTTTTATACCTCTTTTGCACCACCTTTTCCATGATTTTTCTTACTAATAAACAAATAAAAAAGTAATATTGGTAGTTAAAGTAATATAACTAATAAATTCTTTACATGAGCAATATAGATAACATTTTTGGTGCTGAAGACTGTAGTGCAAGATTACCAGATGGGCAGGAGGTAGTACCCAGAATGGTTTACACCATTACAAATAATGAGTCACCAAATAACACAGGTAATTGTAGAAATAATATATTATTTTAATCGTATTACATTGGTCATTTTTTTAGACGTTCTAGCTCTTCTACAAGAAATACTAGAGGGTCAAAAAAATATATATACCCAGCTGCAAACCATCCAGAGCAACCAAAGCGTCTTAAGTACGGGACAGGCTACCCTGACTGCTAACCAGAAGATAATCAACAATAGATTAGAGGCGCTTGAGACTAATGTAAGTATCTAATAGTTTTAGTTGTATCGTTTTGTAATGTGTCATCCTTACCAGATCGCATCAAAAGCTGAGCTGATGGCTCAGTCGAAGCTGCTGATGGAAGTGAAGGTGGCCTCCAAAAGGGTGCAAGACTCCCTTTGCCGGGTAACAGGCGAGGCATCAAATGATGTATTTGATGAGGTGGCAAGCCTGTTGCCCTTGCGGAGTATCGCAGCAGTGGAAGAGGTGGAAGAGAGGCTGAGCTGTACTGATTTCGCTGAGGCAATGGTAAGAAAAATAAAACCATGCGTATAATGTTTCTTTTTTGTAACTGTTATTATGCTCTTTATAGAATTGCTACATGCTAAGAGTAAAAGGCGTATCTGAAGATACAAGCACGGTAATCCGGCCTGTATTTTCAGATGACCTGCTGCAGGAATTCAACTGGGATGGGAGGTGGGAAAAGCGTTCCCTGGCAGGTCTCACACTGGTCAACAAATGTGTGAAAGGTACGTGTATACATACATATATACACATATATATCGTGGTTGTTTTTTATAAAATTTTATTTCGTTATATACATATATACATGTATATTAATCCTTTCCTAAATTTCAGATGTTTTTCCAAAGCTAAGTATTTTGGACTTTGAAAAAAGTGTAAGGAAGGCGGTAGAACGTGCGCACCACAGGCTAAAGCAAAAAAATTATGTTAGGCAAAAAAAAATTAGTTAAGTGTATATATGTATATGAATATCTATTTTATTTTTTACGTTTTAAATTTCTTATATTTTTATTTTATTTATGTGTTTTTTTATGTTTGTTTTAATTGCATTATTTTATTTTTTTTGGTTTTGTTATGTACATATTTGTTGTAATTATTTTAGCCTGTAATTTAGAGTTAGTAATATAGTTAATAACATAGTAAATAATATATTTAAATCTAAAATATAATACACATAATACAAATATTTAAGTAATAATTTTTACCATGAGGTCTTATTTTATAAGAAAATAACTTTAAAAACTATTATATATTTGTTTTTCAATATTTATATGCTCTGGATATCTTCTACTATAATACTAAAATTTTGTTATTGTTAATTAATTATAATAAATTGTTATCCTGAAGAAGATATCCAGAGGATATCGAAATATTGAAAAACCAATAAATAATAGTTTTTAAAGTTATTTTCTTATAAAATAAGACCTCATGTTAAATATTATTACTTAAATATTTGTATTATGTTTATTATATTTTAGTTTTAAATATTTTATTTTGTTTTTAAAATCGTTTATAAGACATATTGTCTCAATTAAATTAGTGCTTTTTGTTTGTTATGTGGTCAAGTATGTCTATATCCCTGCATTTCATTGGTTCTTACACCAAATCATCAGTAGACTTTTTTTATTATTTTCGAATTAGGTTAAATTTAACCTTAAGTCTACTGATGATTTGGTGTAAGAACCAATGAAATGCAGGGATATAGACATACGTGACCACATAACAAACAAAAAGCACTATTTTATTTTGTTTTCTAAATTTTGTTTTGTTTATTATATTTCTGTTTGTGTGAATTGCATTTTTGTTTTAATTATATTTATTGTTTTAGTTTCTGTGAATTGAATTTTAGTTTTATTTATTGTATTATATATATTATTTGTTTTTAAATACATAATTTGAACTGAAACAAATCGTGTTTTATTAAAAGTAATGCACTTGTCAGCAGTGACTGCTTTCTACGTTAGGCATGACTGTCACCAGTGAAACAATATTCTATCAAGGGTGACTGTCACCAGTGAAACAATATTCTATCAAGGGTGACTGTCACCAGTGAAAGAATATTCTATCAAGGGTGACTGTCACCAGTGCCAGCATATTCTATCATGAGTGATTGTCAGCAGTGCCAACATACCCTATCACCAGTGCCATACATTTATATATAGTAATAACATTAGAGTGAGTAGTTCGGATATATATTTTGTGGGCGATAAAATTAATAGGTTAGAGAGGAATGCAAAATCACACGTACACAAAGGTTTCTATCACTTTTCTCATATTGGCCTTAATAAAGTGATAGAAACTTTGTTCTACGTGCTGATAGAAACGTCTTCACTAGTGACAGGCATATTACCGGTAAAATGACCGACACTGTTCTTGTAGGGAATGAACAAATTCATACACAATGATTTCTTGCTATTTGTACCTTAATGTTGATAAAATTTTTGAGCGTTGAGTGGAATAGACATGTCCACAAGTTGATAAGTTTGATTCGACCTATGATGAAAATAAGCAAGTGTTCAACCTGCATGTGGTTCGATTGCCTTAAAATCAACAACGCATATAAAAATTTGAGTGGATTACAGTGTGAGCTTTCGAAGTAACAACATTGTCTACGGAATAATTTGAAAAAAAATTAGTTTTTGTTTGTGTGAGAAAAAGACAACAAATTGTCAATTTCAAAATAAATATTATTTAATTTTGTAAGCCTCAAGTTTGTGAGAATTGAATAGAAGGCAAACAGGTGTTTTTAAACAAGTGTTTATAATTTACTTATAAACCTTGTAGAAGATTTATTTAAATGGACGAAGACGCTGAAAAAGCCTCTCTTAGGAAGAGGAAGAAGTCGGAGAGTGGAAGGATTGATGAGTTTAAAGTTATTGATGAACTGCGTAAAGCCAACGTACAATTGTTGGAAAGATTAAATGAAGCTGGACGAAAAATTGAGTTGTTAGTAATTGAGAATAGTTCCCTGAGACGTAAAATAGAAAATAGCAATGAAAAATTGGACAACCTCACTCAAGATGCTGAGAGCATTGCTTCTTTTGATGAACTGGAGGCTCAAGATGCTGAGTTGTATGCGAGCAACGAAGAAAAGTTAAAGCAAGTTCCTAAAATTTTGAAAGATGGCAATAAAAATTCAGAGAAAGTGAAGCAAAATTCTATAGGAGGACATAAAAATTTGAAAGATGGAGGACAAGAAAACAGGAAGGGAAGTAAGTCTGTTCCTGTTTTAACAATTTATGATGTGAATGTGAAGAATATTATAGATATTATTGATAAGTCATTAGGACATAAAAATTATAGTATTAAAATGATAGGAAAGAATGTTACAAATGTAGAGGTCTGCACTCTTGAGGACTTTGGCAAAGTTAAATTGCTTCTGGAAGCTGAGAGTGTAAGTTTTTATACTTATACTCCTAGGGGTCTGCGGCCATTTACTGTAGTGGTTGAGGGTATTCCTGATTCCTTTGAGTCAGAGGAAATAATTGGATATTTGAATGGTCTTCAGATTGATATAAATATTTCAGGAATATTTAGATTAGGGGGTGACAAGTGGGTTGTGAAGATGACCAGGGACTCAGACATCCGGAAATTTTATGCCATTCGGTATATACTCCGATGTAAAGTGAACATAAGAAAGTTTAAGCGTAATGGTGTTACACAGTGTTTCAATTGCCAGCGCTTTGGACATGTTAGCACCAACTGTCGGATGCCCTATAGATGTGTAAAGTGTGGGGGTTCTCATGGTCCTGCTAATTGTCAGGTGCCTTCTAGGGTGGAGAAAATTGAGGAGTTTTTAGTTACTGATTCAGTCACAGGGCAGGTGAGCAAAAGAATTGGGTTACCAGTAAGGTGTGTTAACTGCAATGTTGATGGACATGCGGCTAGTTCGAAGGAGTGTCCACGTAGGATTGAGCTTCTTCGAAAAATGGAGGCGAGGAGGGTGTTAGTGAACACTTCTCGTAATAGTTATACAACAAAAAGTCAAGTAAGGCCTGGTTTTTCTTATGCTGCGGCAGCTGGTTCTGCTAGTTGCAAATATATCGGTGCCTTTGTCTAAAGATGCTCATGGGGGAGGTGATAATTCCCGAATATCTTTGGAAAAGTCATTGAAGAAATTTGATGAGGTAGATAAGGATTGCCAACGGTTCTTTGGGGGTGGGCTATTGAAATGCCTAGGTAGGGTAGGTGGATTTGCGGAAAGATACCACAGTTTAAAGAGTGATGAGGAGAGATCGCGTGCCTTGCTTGGTATGCTTATGACTTTGCAGCATCATGAATAATATCATTAAGGCAATTTTCATAAATGCAAATTCGATAGTGTCTAGGCATAGAAGACACTACATGAGTTTATTTTTAAAAACACATAAGCCGGACATACTGTTGGTGGCCGAGCATTTTCTTAATTCTCGTCACCGTCTTGATATAGCTGGGTACAAAGTATTTAGGCGTGATAGACATGGTGGACGTGGTGGTGGTACTGCTGTCTTTGTTAGGGAGGTTTTGCATTGTGAGGAGATAACTCTCACCACTGGCTCTATTGAAAGTGCAGCTGTGCGCATTAGAGGATTGAATGCTATTGATTTAATAGCTATCTCTATGTATTTGAAGCCAGGTGATACTTTTAATGCATCTGACTTTGATGCGGTACAGGATCTTGCACGCAATTGTAGTGTCATTATTGGAGCTGATCTCAATGCAAAACATCCCTATTGGGGAGACTTATATACCAATGTGAGTGGAGTTAATCTTCAGGAATTTTTACTTTCCTGTCCGGACTTGGAAATACAACAAACTGAAGGACCGACTAGGATAAATAGGGTAATATCTTCTTACATTGACTTTTTTATAACATCAGTGGACATAACAACAGTTAACTCGGATCGACTTCGGACGCTTGATTATGAATCTGATCATAAGGCAGTGGAAATGATTTTCTTTTCAAATCCCTGTTTGGAGGAAGAATTTGTTACTCGCTATGACTATGACAGGATTGACAGGCGTAAATTCAATGACAGACTGGCCACAAATCTTACTTTGTGTAGACTACCACTGGACAGAAATGTGACTGAAACAGAAGTTGACAACTCTATTGCAGGACTAGAACAAGCTTTTCAAGATGCTATGGAACACTCCATACCCAAGGTCTCCACTAGAGGTAGAGGTTTATTGAAACTCCCGACACATATACTTAGCTTCATTGCTGAAAAAATGCGACTGAGACGAGTATTACACAGGTGTGAAGATCTGAGTAGACATAACATTTTGAAAGCTACTATACGGAACATAGACAAAATTATACAGGGGGCTGTTGCCAATTTTGAACGTGACTATTGGACAAAATTTTTAGGGAATATTCGATTAAATAATAGGACATTTAGGACTATAAAGACTGCGGCTGGCTTATGTGGTCGCCCTGTAGTTCGGAGTTTGGTAGATTCTGATGGAGCTATCGTTTCTGATAATGCTGGAATAGCGAATCTGCTAGCGAGCAGTTTTTTCCAGGTAACTGGACAAGCTGCACGTGTAGATCCACTCAGTGTGAGGGTGCGTGAGACAGTTGCAAATTTGGACAGGACAACGCCTTTGACGATATTTGGTAGGAGAATTACAGCTGACGGAATGATAACTGATAATGGTTTGCGTACGGATGCACTGGGGTTTACTAACTCAGTATCAGTTGGTAATGCGTAAAGAGACGGTCTAACAAGAGATCTTCTGGGATGGATGGCATACCTGATTTTGTATTAAGGAAAACGAATATTGTGACATGGGAATGTTTGGCAGTTCTTTTTAATCACTGCTTAAATATAGGATATTTTCCGAAACCGTGGAGGGTTGCCCTTGTGGTTCCCATTTTAAAACAGGGATTGAATCCGAGGGAGAGGGAGAGCTATCGACCTATATCTTTACTTTCGGCCTTTGGAAAGCTATTTGAATACTTCCTTCTGGCAACAATCAATGACGTTATTATTGACAAGAACATTTTGAAGAACTTTCAATTTGGTTTTAGAAGCGGACTATCGACGACACATGCACTAATGGTACTGATGGATTATGTTGCCAGGGGCCTGAATAGGAGATGCCCAACATTGGCTGTAAGTTTAGATTTTGCCAAGGCTTTTGACACCGTTTGGCATGATGGCTTAGTCTATAAGTTAATGACTATGGGATTTGACAATGGTATCTGTCGTATGATAAATAGCTTTTTGAAGGATCGTATATTTAGGATTAGAGTTGGGAGCGCTCTCTCTCATGAGGGTTCAATTTTTGCGGGAGTACCACAGGGTTCATTGCTTGGCCCTGTGTTATACAATATATTCATATCGGATATGCCTTCACCCCCTTCCGGAGAGCTTTTGTTGGCTTATGCTGATCACATACTTATTGCCTCTACTGGACCAAGAGCACGAACGGTGAATGATCGACTTAATCAATATTTGGTGACACTTGTTGGATATTTTACGGACTGGGGACTGAAACTTAATTTGAATAAGACTGTTGCGGTTATGCTAAAAGGAAGACGAAAATACATATATCCGAACTGTAGGTCGTATGTACCTTGTTTGACTATTGGTGGGGAATTAATTATGACATCGGACAGAATTAAGTATCTGGGAGTTATTTTTCATGAAAATTTCGAGTTTTATAGACATATTGACAATATACTCATGAAGGCGAAGCAAATATATTCTGGCTATCAGGGCATATTGAAGCGTAGGGGTGGTCTGAGTAAGAAGGTGAGGCTCCTTATATATCGTCAGGTCACACGGCCTATTGTTTCCTATGCTTTTCCTATTTGGTTTGGAATATCTTCATCTCAGATGGAAAGGATTAGGAAGTGGGAGCGTATGATTCTGGTGGCATGTTTGGGCTATAGACCTTATATAGGTCAAAATGGTGAGCTTCGTAGGCCATCATGCGCATCTATTTATAGAGCGATTGATTTTGGCCGAATAGATGGGTATATGATTGAGGGTGCATTAAAATTTTTGCAGAAAGCACAGCACACGGAGAATGTTTTAGTTGGGGAGTGCTTCTCTGGACTTAGAAATCTGGAAACTGTTCAAATGTCTAGATACCTATCACCGGTGGATCTGTTGACTCTTAGGGAAGCCGGATTGCTCTATGAGGGTGCAGATCTTCTATTCTATCATAGAAGAATTAAAACATTAAATATAAGAGATACTGTATATATAACAACTCAGTAATTTTGATTTCTTTGTTTCATTTATGAATTTTGTTTCTTTTTGCTTAGTTTTTAAGTTATTAGTTAGTAATTAGTTTAAAGTTCTTTAGTTTTGTAAGTATTATACTAATAGTTTCCCTTTTTGTTTCCTTTTTTCTCGGAATTTTATTTTAATTTATATTATAACAATTATACAATGGATGTATTTTCAAATGTACACAATAATATAATAGTATAGTCCTTGATAAATGCTTTAGTATGTAAGGAATTTTTAATTAATTATGTTAGCTGTAAATTAGAGTTAATACATTGTAATACATTAAATGGAAAAAAATAAATCTTGAAATCTTGAAAATCTTGAAATAAAAATTTGAGCAAGTTTGATTAAATCCTTTATTCCTATCTTCAAAAAGATTATTGTTGTGCGTCAGCCGATGTGTTTAGCATCAGAACCAACAAAGAGGTAAGTATATGTTCGGTTGCTTTAAAATCATTTGCAAATAAAAGACAAGTTTTTTGTGCCTTTGTTAATGTTGAACGGTTTTTTAATCAACAAGTGAAGTTCTCTGGTCTACAATGTAAATTATATTCGATATGAATCTATTTTATTTTTCTACACCTTTATACAATTAGAAATCCACTGGATAACAAGAAAAGTATTTATAAGGCAAAATGAAAAATAATATCTATATTAAACTGCAATGAAATTTTTATTTGACATATTGTCACAATTCTATTTTAAATGAAATTTATTTATGAACATATATGAATATGAGTGGCACGCTAAACTACAAAATTAAATAGAAATCTATAAAAAAAAGCAGTCCATACATATTTAATATATATAACAGCTTTTCGCTGCCAAACCTTAAGTCGAAATACATACATAAATCAGGGCATACTCACAATTCATCATCATTACATTTTACACAATTGTCAAACTTTATATAAAAAAAATAGGTATGCATGGAATATGACAGTCGAATGTAATTTTTATATGTACGCTCGCAAAACTAATGTACGGACTATGTATTCAACACACATATATGTTGGGTTAGTTTGGTATGAGTTTCAAAGCCTACTATACTTATTCTGTTGTGATTTTTTAAAATAATTTGTAATTTACAAATTGTGAATTCTCAGATGGTTTTCAGAAGTATGTGCATAAGATAAGAGGTTTTTAACTTTTCAAAACTGTGGTTAAAGTCTACTGACGATTTGGTAAAGCACCAATGAAATGCATATAGACATTGCTTGACCACCAACAAATCAATTCCATTGTTAAAATTGGTTTTAGTTTTTTTTTTAACTGAAATAAATGTTATATATATATATATATATATATATATATATATATATATATATATATATATATATATATATATATATATATATAGTATAAAAAATAATTGTACTGAAAACTTTCGTGAGGAATATTGGAACTTTAACTCATTTTCAAAAAGGGTCAAAAAGTGGCATACATTTTGGTAAAATGATATAAAGGGATAAATTAAAACAAGTAAAAGTGCTATATTCGGCTGTGCCGAATCTTAAATACCCTTCACAGATGTAATTCTTCTTTCTTTTTTGCTAAAACAGGAAGTGGGTTTAATTGAAAGATGTAACATATTTTTACTTGCCAAAAAAATTTAAATTTTTTAACTTTTTGGCCACTTTCATGTACCATAAAATATTTTATTTGTTTAACCCTGGAGTCGAAATTTTGATATTTTTTTAAATTTTAATACCAATTTTGTTCTTCCTGAATTATAAAATAGTTTTAATTAGCAAAAACAACAACGTCAATTGCCTATTTGGTTACTTTTATATATTGCAATTTCCCAACCCTGGAAACGAAATTTAAATTTTTTTACCAATAAAACACTTAATGAGGCATGAAATAGTTTTATTTAAGAAAAACTTAATATATGTAAATATTTTGGTCACTTTCATGTACTACAAAATATTGCAGTTATCCAACTCTGGAATCTAAATTTTGATTTTTTTTAATTTATGATACTAATTGTGTTTTTTCTGAACAAAAAAATATTTTTAATTAGTAAAAAACCGACGTTAGTTGCCTTTTTGGTTACTTTTATGTATAAAAATATTTCAATTTCCCATCCCTGGAAACGAAACTAAAATTTTTTTTACCAATCCTAGTCTTAATTAGTCGTTTTATTTAATAAAAACTTAAAATTTGCAACCATTTTGGTCATTTTCATGTACTACAATATATTGCATGTACCAAAAAAAAGTTTTAACTTCCCAACCCTGGAAGTGAAATTCTAATTTTGTTTGTTTTATTTTTAACGAATGCAACTCTTGATGAAGAATAAAGTAGTATTATTTAAGAAAAATTTACAATTTTCAACCATTTTGGTGACCTTCATGAACTATAAAATATTGCACTTGTCCATCCCTGGATTCAAAATTTTGATTTTTTTTTTAAATTTTTTATACCAATTCTGTTCTTCCTAAAATATAAAATAGTTTTAGATAACAAAAAAAAACAACGTCAATTGCCTTTTTAGTTACTTTTATATAACTTTCAATTCCCAATCCTGGAAGCGAAATTTTAATTTTTAAATTTTGTTATCAATGCAAATCTTCATGAGGTATAAAGAGGTTTTGCAAAAGAAAAACTTAAAATTTTTAACAATTATGATTACTACATGTACTACAAAATTCGGAATGGGCCGAAAAATTTTTTTTAATTTTCCATCCCTGGAAAAAAAATTTAATTGTTTTAGTTTTTAATAGACCATTCAGGCTTCCCAAAGCAAGAAATAGGTTTAATTTACAAACATAAAAAAAAAATTATTGGTTTTTGGTATAAATTTTGCGTCGAGAAGTAGGTGTAAGCTTCCCAGCTCTGGAACCATACTTCGGATCTCTCTGAATTTCAACGAAATCTCTAGCTCTTCTAGGGGCTTGGGAAAACCGATTTTACGTACAGACGGACATCGCTCAATCGTCATCGCTATTTATAAGGATCCAGAATATAATAACTTTATGGGGTTCCTTGTGCATATCGATGATATTACACACGGAATGACAAACCTATATATACCCATTCACTTTTTTGTGAAGGGTATAAAAAGTATCATTGGCATGAAAAATGGTCAAATGTAATACTTTAGTATCTCAACGGCAACGCTGTATACAAGACAGAGACTATGTCCACACGGTGAAACATTTGCTGCAGAAACATTGTGTTTGTTGATGAGAGGGGAAAGACGAGTGGAAAAGGGTACGGTGTTTCATGTACATGAAACATTTGTTGAGCACGCCAATATAATATATATATGCTGCAAAACAAATGTTTCAACCGTGTGGACACGAATGCAGCTTCAAAAGGGAATCAATAAATGATTCTGCAGCAAATGTTTCATCGTGTGGACATAGTCAGATTTACCAGGTACCAAGGCAAATTCATAACAGGTACCCTCGACAGCTGTTTTAAGAAGTTTTTGCTATTTTCCTCTGATATTCTTTTATTGTCAAAATATATACTATCCTTTTTAATTTGCATTAGTTTTTGTCTATTAAAAAACACTCTGGATATTTTTTATAATTAATTTAATATTTATCATCAAATAAGCGTGCGATCACTCTCCTCTCTCAAAGTAAATATTTTATTTATTAGCATCTGACTGATGAAAATTGTATTTATTTTGTAAACTCGTTTATAATAAATGTCTATTTTAAATAAATATATATTAGCTCATCCAGATCTATATGGGCTGGGTACTCATTTGTTCTTGCGTGCTTTGCTTACAACTATTTTCAGGGTAGAAAATGCTGTTTCACAATTATATGTGGTACCAAACATTGAATACAATTTGTAGATTTCTGTCTTCAGTTTTTTTGATAAACAGAGCTGTTTGCGACTGTAAAACTGGATTCACCCATTGTTTCGGAACAACAAATTTGTTCCGAAACAATTTTAGTTTATTGAGAGTTTGTGCTGAAACGATTCACCCACTTCGAACAATTGTTCTGGAAAAACAAGGGTACCATATGAGATATTTTTGTAAACGATGCGTGTTAGTTTTTCAATTAGGCAGCACAGTAGCAGATAAAAGCAATTTGCTTGTTTTCTTGGCGTCACACTCATATATTTTATTGTGTAATAAACAAATTGTAAATTAAAATATCTTAATAAAATAAAAATTTTACTCTGTTAAGATTGTATTGTATTATATATGTATATCAGATACGGGCGTTTCATAGCACAATTGTGCTGAGATCATTCACACGTATTCTTACCCTCTTTAATTTAGTCGTCGATGAGACAGCGACGAATGAATATCAGGCGGATGCTTACGAATTTTTTTTATATATTTTTCCAGAATATTTGGCCAGCAAACAATTTCAGTCATGATGATATGCAGAAAATATTTTTTCATAAACAATGCTTTCGATAACATACAATGCCTTTTATACAATTTTTCTCCAATAACGGACTGTGCTAATTCTCCTTATTTAGTAATACACTTAGTTTTATTAATTAGTCTGCGTAAAATCTTATCAAAAATATTTTGAATATGTTTCCCATATGAACATGATCTTCCATGCCGACAAATATCAAAGCATATTAAGTTTGATACATCCAACCGAATATATTTTTGCGAATATTCAGCTCCAGCAATCAAACATTCTTATATATATTTTTTATCTTGAATGGAAAACATAACAAATGATTGTCCTATTTGTTTATTTATTTGTTTATTTATTTCTTTATTTATTTTCATTTCCTGTACAACAAGATTTACTCTTATATTTAGAGTACAGGAACGCATAAGGTTATAAACAGTTTTATGAGTAATTAATATTAAGTTATTAAGGAAAAAAGTAAAATATACCTAAATAACAATGTTTTGCGGCAAAAATAAAAATAATAATAATAAAATTAGGCAAAGGTATTAAATAAAAATGTTTTGAAATTATTAGCATTGCTGTTAATTTGTTGACACAATGGAAGATCGTTCCAAAGACGAGCGGCATGTACATAAAAATGCCATTCAGATACTAGAGATTGATGTCGAGGTATCACAATGTTTCTGTTTCGTAGTGATTGTGAGAAACGGATTTTATCAAATATATATTTGGGAGTTTGAGTGTTTATGACCTTATGCAAAAAAATAAGAGTACGTATTTTTAGCAAATTATCAAAAGACACCCCATAAAGATTGTTGGTAACAGGGGACACATGATCGAATCTTTGTAATTTATACACGTATCTAATAATGTTATTATATAAAACATTCAGTTTTCTCCTGCTAACTGAGTCACAGTTCCCAAATAATTCACAACCATATAGCAGATGGGGAATCAGATATGTCTTAGCAAGCAAAATCCTTATTCTCAATGGAGTGAAATATTGTGTCAGCCAGAGAGCTCTTAGCTTTACATACGATTGACCAACCAAAGAATTTATGTGGTCGGTCCATGTCAAGTTGCTGTTAAAAACTATTCCAAGATTCCTCGCTGAGTTGACGATCTCAATTCTCTCGCCACCTAAGATAATGTCATCGGTAACGAAGGGTATTGATCTTTTCTTACAAATTAAAATGCATTTAGATTTGCCAGGATTCAGACAGAGTCCATTTGCACTAGCCCAGAGATAGACATTTTTTAAATCTTCGTTTAGATTGGATATACCTAAGGCAATATTTTCGACTGAGCTGCTTAATGTAATCTGCACATCATCTGCATATAAGTGAACTCTGCATTTTGACAGTTGTTCTGGCAGATCGTTTGCATAAATAGAAAATAATAGTGGCCCTAAAATAGAACCCTGAGGAACCCCACGACTAACAGGCAAGCTATCAGACCAAGTACCGTTCACAACTACCGATTGGGTTCGATCTGTAAGATATGATAATACAAGTTTAGTTGACATGTTTGAAAATTTGAAGAAATGTTTTAGTTTCTTGATAAGTATATCATGATCAACTGTATCGAATGCCTTCGAATGATCCAGAAGCACCAAGAAATTAATATACCCATTTTCTAATCCCTGGCGTATATTTTCACTCACTTCCACAAGAGCTGTAACGCAACTATGATTCCGACGAAAACCAGATTGGTAATCAGTAAGCAAGCTATGAGTATTTAAATAGGTAATAATTTGTTTGTATAATAACTTTTCTAAGACTTTCGAAAGAAAACATAAAATTGCAATAGGTCTATGTTCTCCATTCGCCTTGGGCAACGGTACAATTTTTGCATGCTTCCAATTAGCCGGGTATATACCTGACATTATGATTGAGTTAAACAGGTGTGTAACATATGAGATAATTAGGGGCATAAGTAGTCGAACAAATTTTAGGTGTATGTTATCACTTCTTACCGAATTTGATTTTACTAAAGAGCATGTTGACATGACGTCGTATTGCGTAACACAAGAAAAAGAGAAATAACCGTTTATTATCTCATCATCTGTATTTGTGGCATCGGAAGAAAATTCAAAGTAGGCAGGATCTGCTTGAATCATTGGAATGTTAGTGAACGTTCTGTTGAGCATATTTGTATCCACTTGACAATTAACACTATTGTTAGCATTGCCATCTCCAATTTCACGAATGGTATTCCATGTTTGCTGTGAGTTAATAGCACTACTAAAACGATTAGAATAATATTCTGTTTTTGCATCCCTTATTTTTTTATTAAAATTTTTTCTAGCAGTTGAATATTTTAAGTAGAGCTCAGAAGTTCTAAATCTCTTCCACCTGGCATATGCTATGTCCCTTTGATGTATGGCATCCTATCTCTTTTAATATTTTTCATATGACTGCTTACTTAGAAAAAGTTTTATTTTTAATTAATAATTTACGTAATCAAAGTTTTATTTCAACTTAGAAAAAATTGGCACTTATATATAAATATAAAATGCACCATTATCTTTCTAACGCTTGGCTTTTTGCTTGGTGGGTAGCTCGCAAGCTCAACACATACACAATTTACCAATACATTGACGGTGCCCACCACTGATGCATATGTACATATAATATGATGTGGCATCTCAGTTCAACTTTACTTAAAAATTTAAAGTAACTGGCATCACAGTTGAGATGTTTCAGAACAAAAATTTAAATTAAACCAATTCATGTTCCGAACAAAGTTAACTCTCTTTCGCTCTCTCTCTCTCAAAAAGAGAGACGTCAAACTACATATAAAAATAGAACATTTATTTTTAAGTAAAAACAAAAGACAAAACTTTTTTTGCAAATGATCAAACTTGTCCACACACTCTCATTTGCTTCTATTTTGTAAAAAAAAAATTTCATAAACCACCGTACATTTGCCCATGTGTATTCCCTTTAACTTTGTTTTTGACGAACAAATTCAAATAAAGACTAAATCTGTACCTCCACTCATGTATCAATGTTGAATTGGTTATGTTGTTTGCATTGTTAGTATATCATATTGCTCAAGTCTAGAGTTGTACAAAACAGCTCTTTTGAGTGAGCGCTCTTTTCCGCTCCGCTCACTTTACTGAATTAATTCATTCATTTCTTTCACTAGCTCAGTTGGTTCCTTAGCTCAGCCATAATTCATGAAATGAAAATGTCATGAAAGAAAATGAAAGAATCAGACTAGCTAATACAACAACCACTAATGCCTTTTTCCTTAATACTCGTATGTAATATAAAACACATTTATTGAACATAAGTAATAACTAGATAAATATTTAAGCGATTTTAAATATTTTGCATTCGAACCTATTTTAATAAAGTAATATTTTCTATTTAACCTTGTATTTTGTAGATTTTTCTCAGTTAATTTACGTATATGTTTATATATGTATATATACACACCAAGTTAATAAGTACTGAAATATGTATCATGGCAGTGCTGTTTAAAAATTTTTATATGGCAGCTCTAATAATATAAAGCGCCACACCATGTGTGTATCTGCATTGAGTGAATTAATTCCTTTTTTTCATATAGATTTTGACATACCAGCATTGAAAAGAGCTACTGAAAGAGACAGATTCAATGACGCAATTGAAACAACTGAATCACTGAATCAACTGAAACAACTGATAGAAGTGAAAGAAAAGAGCTACTGAAACAACTGAAAGAATTGAAAGAAAAAAGCTACTGAAACAAATGAAAGAAAAGAGCTACTGAAACAAATGAAAGAAAAGAGCTACTGAAACAAATGAAAGAAAAGAGCTACTGAAACAAATGAAATAAAAGAGCTACTGAAAGAAATAGATTCAATGAAACAACTGAATCACTGAATCAACTGAAACAACTGAAAGAAGTGAAGGAAAAGAGCTAAAAACGCTCAGTAAAGTGAAAGATTCACCTCGCTCAGTTGAATGAATGATTCAATTGAATTAATTCATTCAGGAGCCGTACAACTCTACTCAAGTCATACAGACGGTCGGTTCAAATAAGAGCCCTTTTCTTGCCTGTGCGATCTTGCTCATAAAATGCTTTTGTTAATTCTACTCATAATCAGAATTTGATGTATACAGCAGAATGAAATGATTTTTAATCATCATTGAATTTTTCTTTAATCTTTAAAATGAACAAAAATTTTTGTGCTGAACAAAATCAAGAAAAATCGTGATTTTGAAGTACTCTGATGTAGACTCTCTATGGGTTGAAAGCAGCGTTGTCATATTGGAAGATTTTTTTTTTGCAAGTTTTTTGAGATGCTAAAAGTTTTTAAGTTTTTCTCCTCAAATAAAAGATTTTTTGAAATTTGTATACCTAACAATAGTTTTATCTAGATATTTGTTTAAAATAATTTTTATATATTGTAAAAATTCACTATTTTTCTATTAATTAAAAAACTATTCAAAATTTACTTAAGACAATGTTTCCCCCAATATTGGAAACGTTTAAATTTTATTGCAGCAATGGTTAATATTTGCTTTTAACTGCTACATTCTAGTGCAACATTGTTTTATAGTTTTTCTTTTGAAGAGTAAATTCGTTTTTCTGTTCACATTCAACAAATTGTTCCGTTATTTCAGCTGAATTCTCTAATAACTAGCTCAAAATAATCAAGTAAACACGTTATATTCAACCGGGTCGAATCTTAAATACCCTCCAAATATATAGTAAGTAAATTTAAAATGTTATGAAATTTTTTTATTTGACACATTATTGTCACAATACTATTATATATAAATGAAATTTATTTGTTGGTGGTTAAGCAATGTCTATATGCATTTCATTGGTGCTTTACCAAATCGTCAGTAGACTTTAACCACAGTTTTGAAAAGTTAAAAACCTCTTATCTTATGCATATACTTCCGAAAACCATCTGAGAATTCACAACTTGTAAATTACAAATTATTTTCAAAAATAACAACAGAACAAGAATAGTAGGCCTTAAAACTCATACAAAACTAAACCAACAAATAAAGTATATTTGATATGAATCTATTTAATAAAAAATAAATAAATAAATTTATTTTAATAAAAAAATTTCATAACAGTTTGATTTAGATTTTATTTTTCATTTTGCCTCATAAATACTTTTCTTGTTATCCAATGGATTTCTGATTGTATAATGGTGTAGAAAAATAAAATAGATTCATGCTTAACCACCAACAAATAAATTTCATTTATATATAGTAAATTTAAAATGTTTATTTTGGTGGGACAGAGTTCCTTTAAGACATCTCTATACCCAATTTTAAATCTCTCTTTTGACAGAGTCATTCCAGCAAGGGCCTTGGGGGAGACGTTTCACCTCTGCAAGATCAGAGAACATCTCAGCTTCTTATAGGTTAAAGGAATAAAAATTGTTCAATATATATACTATTTTTGCATAAAATATCGTACTTCAACTCCCACTAAAGGGGGCGGGGTTCAAAAATAGACATGTTTTCCACAGACGAACGTATGGGCATTGCTAGATCGTCTCAGACTTAATCACTGATCAAGAATATATACTTTATGGGGTCCAATTCTTTTTGGAGGGTATCAAAAATAATTCTTTTTGCCATAAAACTTCAAACATAAATGTTCGGAATAATTAAATTTATTTATATTTTTTTATAGGCCCTCCCCCTTTGCCCCTTTGGTAAAGGGGAAGGAGGGGTAGGGTAGAGGAGTACCAGGCTACGTCTCAGCTTCGTCACCAAAGCTTAAAAATTTTCTTTTTAAGGGATGTAGGCTTAAATAATACAATTTGTTGGATTTTTACACTATGTTTGCTTATAATAGCTCCCAGTAAAGGGGGCGGGATCCAAAAATAAATTTTTATGGGTTCAAGCTTAACGCGTTGAAAACTATTTGACATAACAATATATCATTTGTTTAACAAATTTACAAAAAAAACTTTGAGAATTATATTGTTTTTCAGAAGTTGGCTTAGTTCGTCTTAGAGGAACTTTTTTCGCTATCCTTCAAGGTATATTTGGGTATATTTGTACCAAATTTGAATAGTTTGGCTCTCTTCGTTTGGACTGAATCGTGATTTCCACAGACAGACGGACGGACGGACATGTTCAGATCGTAATGACAAAGTGAATATACCCTCCAATTCTTTTTTGGAGGGTATAAAAAGTGAATGTACTAAAAATTTAAATTCTCATTGTTTGTTATGTTCTATATATATATATATATATATATATATATATATATATAGTATATATATATATATATATATATATATATAGATATATATGTATATATATATATATATATATATATATATATATATATGTATATATATATATATATATACATAATTTCATATTATATATGAAACAAACTATATATATATATATGGTATATATATATATATATATATATATATATATATATATATATATATATAGATATATATGTATATATATATATATATATATATATATATAGATATATATGTATATATATATATATATATATATATATATATATACATAATTTCATATTATATATGAAACAAACTGAATACTTAATTTAATTTTTATAAACACATATTCGAATGTATGTTTGTTATTTATGTTATGTTTTTTAATAATATAAAAATTAAAACATACACTTATACAGGTATTTAATTATTTGTAAGAAAAAAGATTTTTTGCCACAAAAAAAAAATTTTTTCTCAGGTATATTAAGATTTACCAAAAAAATATATGACAGCACTGGTTGAAAGTATTAAGGCCCATTTAGCCGAACGCTGAAATCGTAAATGCAGCGTAAATACTGACGCAGCGCAAATGCTAACGCAGTTCCGCTTATAGACTGCTTAAAAACGCACCATATGTTTTTACAGAAATATATGGTGTACGCATACATGCATACAACAAATAATCTGGCTTATTACCGTTCTCGAGTCGACTCGAGTGTTTGTAGTAGATTAAAGAAAAATCTTGAATGTTTCTTTAATTTATTACATTCTTTCGAGTCGAATCGAGAACCGTAATAAGGCCCAATAGTGTTTCAACATTGATGGCACTTTCCTATTTTGCATTTGTACAGAAAACGTACGAAATTATATAAATAGTACAATATGTTATTTTAAACTTGGGATCGATATATCTTCATTATACGTATACTTAAATTATAATTATAACACAAGACTACTATGCCTTTGATCCCGACTTGGGCTTCGCCCTCTGTCATGAATATGGTTTCGAATTTTTCTGACCTGCTTTAGTGCAAGATTGTGTTAATTGTTGTCTCAATAGCATAACACTAGTCGCTAAACTTTATCTACGCATTTGCCTGCATATACGTACATAAATTGAATATGTAGTAATTTTGGTACTACATACATAAATTCATGCCCATGCGTTCATATACATGTGTACATATACATACGTATGTATAACATTGAAGGCCGTATCAGATAAAACTTTTGCTTGGCGTTGCGTTATAGCTTCGCTTTGACATTTAAGATGATATATACATACCTATATGAAACATGCCACATAAAGTACGTTTAACGTAACGCGAAGCGTAAAGTAGGCAACTCTCACATATTTGAGTCCTTTGACAATCAGCACGAATATATTTTTTATTTGGACAAAATCGGACGTACGTTTTAAATATTTGAATCTGTATTAACAAAAGGTAAAAATGTTCATGAAATTCATTTCATATATATATAATATATATATATATATATATATATATATATATATATATATATATATATATATATATATATATATATATATATAATAACAAAATTAGCAACCACTGCGCGAGTGTTGTCAAGGTTTTCATTGTGTCATACAGTTTCTGCTTTACGCTTTTCTGTTAAAGTTAGAAACTTCACGCAAAACGAAAAATTTTTATCTGACTCAGCCTTAACGTATTTTATTTCACAATATATATTCACATATGTATATATACAGCCTTTTGTGAGATTTCATAAAAATATAAGTTATATAGCAAATTAATTTATTAAATATGCTATTTATGTCTACAAATGCATCAACTAAATTTTCAAATATCAAACTAAACAAGAACCACAAAAAAAGATTTTGTGGTACACTCTCATTCAATATACATACATGCCATCACTCTCTGCGTAACATCTGCGTGATATTCTATTTTCTGCAGGTTGGTTGCGTTGCGCTGCACTCTATAGCGCTCAAATTAGAATTTTCACAATTTGCCTTATAACAGATTGGAGCAGCTGATGCGTTTGCGCAGCATTCGGCTATATGGGACTTTACTGTCATCTGGCGTCGTGCCACCACCTTATAATTATATCGCCAAGGCTGCAACCAACACTGTTTGTAATCACCGTCGTCAGCCGTTGCGGTGTAATGGGGCTTGATCGCCAGCAAAATAAAAGTAGGTTAAATATATGATCTTGCTAGAATTTGGGAATAACTGCTATACCTAAATACGGGCGGCAAGCGTTTTTAAACTGTCAAAAGTTCTCATGTCCATACATTTTGTATGGAGCATACCGAAATAATGCGGCGGCAACGCTTTGCTATTGGAAAATCCGATTTTGACAGAGCTTTTTCTAATGAAGTTGGTTGCAAAAGAAGAGAATTGTAACCAGAGAAAGAGCAAAGATTTACAAAAGTGAAATAAATAATAAAAGAAAAAATGTGTGCACTTCGTATTAGAAAATGGTGGTAAGAAAGTATTTACAATATGATTATATACATACATATGTATGCACGTTTGTAATTTGTACAAAATTTCAATAACAAAATCACAAATGTCGTCCGTCCAGCTGTTAAAATAATCAGGGTTGTTTAATTTGTTTGTTTGATTACCCTGTTTTTATTATTTTTTTACATAACGCTGCCGCTTTTGTTTAAGTATGGCATTTCAGCGTTAACGCTCAGCGGAAAAAAACGTTCCGCTTTCCGCCCGTATTTAGGTAGGGGTATAAGAAAAATTTAAATGTTATCAATGCAATTGAAGAAATTAGTTGCCTGTGGAATCCAGCGTTCTATTTGTGCGGTAACCAACATACACTTCATGACTTATGAAGTTATACGTGCTGTTCCAGCCAACAAATTGGCGGCACATTTTCATGATACGAATGGTCAAGCATTGCCAAATATACTTACATCGCTTGAATATGGAATTTCTGTTGTAGACACATTAGTTTCAGGTTTAGGTGGTTGCCCTTATGCTCTTGGCGCTTCAGGTAACGCTGTCACTGAAGATGTCGTTTACATGTTGCATGGCGTGGGTATGGAGACCGGTGTTAATTTAAATAAATTAATTTCGGTTGGCCGTTATATATGTGAAAAATTAGGAAGGTTATCTGAGTCAAAAGTCAACCGAGCTTGGAAAAGTCCGCAGCCTTCACAAGAATAATGGCGTCTGAAGTAGAGAAAATGTATTCTTAACGAAAATTAAGATAGGCTGAATTCAATGGTATAATAACTACAAGGTACTTCCATTCTTTATTAAATTTAATAAGGATCTTTGAAGCTTAGTTTCAGTGTAAAATAAAAAGTAATAACTTTATGTTCGACCGGGTCGAATCTTAGATACCCTCCACATATTTAGTAAATAAAAACTCTATTCCTATTAAAATTTACATGTTTATAGTATTTGGATTAGGTAAACAAAAAAAAAATATTTTAATGCGGTAATTTCCAATGTGTTGGGGGAACATGACTGAGACACCTTTCATTCAGCATAAAAATGTACGTACTAATATATTTTATCAACGTACAACAAAGGGACTTAAGGCTCATTTATTGTTTGTTTGTTTGATTTTTAAGTTCACCCCTCTAACAGCACGCCACTAGAGAGAAATTAATTATTTGGCCGTGCAATGATGTATAAAGCCATCACAAATATTTTTTGGTATCTTCGACCTATGCCTTTACATAGGAAGTACGATCCAATCCTTATGGTAGCGACTAGTTAATCGCAGAAACACTCCCCAGAAGAACTGTAAATTATACAGCATAGATGATCAAGCTTCTCTTGCCCTATAACGCGTTATAGGAAAGCAAGAAAACAACAAATTCTGCTTGCGCAGCAAACAAATATGTATACTTAAGAAATAAATGTTGTTTCGCTCTCCTTAGGTTTCGGCTTCTCGTTAGCATACATCAGGGATGGATAACAAGTACTTTTCAGACATACTACTACTAAGTGATTTATATACCGCTACAATTGTCATGTCAGTCCCTTTATATATAGCTGTACAGCCTAAAATCCAATATTTAGAATCCTCAAATTGTTTGTTTATTGTCCACTCATTTTTATAGTAAATGATTACACCTCCTGTTCGACTAGAGTTAGATAAACACGCAACTTTATTATAATTTTTAAAAGTTAAATGTGTCTCTGATAAAATAGTAAACTCTGGTTTTTCCGTTTCCGCCAGTATCTCCAGCTGACTAAAATTATTAATAAGTCCCTGTATATTTGTACAAAGCACTTTAATTTTCTTTGGTTGTTATTCTGTTAATCCTATTTTCCTTCTTCTATTATTTAATTTGTTTTGATATACTGGACACTGCTTATCATTAGTTAAATGATTTTTCATTCATACGCCTACTTTTCATTCATACGCCTACAGTTTATACACTTTGATACTAATTCATTCTTACATTCCTTACTTTGGTGGTTTCCAAGGCAATTTATACATACTTCCTCGTTTTTACAATCTTACGCCAGATGATTATAACCTTTGCACCTATAACATCTGATCACCTCCGTTCTATCAAAAACTCTACATCTCTCCCACCCTATATTTACTTTCTGAGCCTCGATCAATTATGTACACGTTTCTCCGTCTGTTGCAAGTTTTATTGTATGCATTATTCTATTATTCCTTCTATATTCAAATGTTTTTATTATCTTAATCTCGGTGCCACTCAAAAAATTATTCGGTTTTCTAAATTAACACTTCTTCAGAATATTTAAATGATATGTCAGATATGTTTATCTTCATATCCTTGGGTTTTGCCACCTTCACTATATATTCTTCACTCATTTCATTTTGAATAGCATTCTTGATTTTTTCTCGTTCTACATCATTATCGGTTTGTATTACCACAGTACCATTTTTTCTACTTTCAATGTTTGTTATCTGTTGAATTGTCAACGTCGAAATAAGTTGAACACCAAAGGTTTCCTTTGGAATTCAGATTTTTGTTTGTTTAGAATTGGTTTAGCCCAGGTAGAAACACCTTGTGCTGATATAGAATATAATTGAGCCTTAGTAGACTCACTAAGACCCGTGAAGCAATGAAATGAATGTCTTTATTTTTGTCAGTCTTTTATGCAATTTAATTGCTTACGTCTACTTAAAATTAATAATAATAATATTCAAAGAGCCAATTTCAGTAGTTATAACAATGCCTTTAATTGCATTATTGCCTAAAATATTCTAAAGGTGAATGACATTTAGTTTTATTATTGTAACATTAAACGATTCTAAAGGTAAATGAAGTTTTATATTTGTTATTATAACATTAAATGGTCTTAAAGGCAATGACTGCAATAACAAGTTCAAGGGCAAATGACTAAATATTGTCGTATATGCATTTTGTAGTTTTTAGTAATACGTGAAATCATTTTTGCTTGTTGTGTCTTTTTTGATTTCTTTTAATTTTAAAGTTATGATTTTTTTTTATGGTTAACATTATCTTTAAATTAGCTGGATCCACTTTTTTATTCAGATCCTCTTTTGTTTTTTCACCACCTTGTTTTTCTTTTGGCTTTACTATCACAGGCCTTTGTTTACTCAGATCTTACAATATTGTTGTTTTCTTTACAGTATCCGAATAAGAAATTTTTGTTTGCTTAACACCTGTTTCATTAATTACTTTCTTTATGTCATTGCACATTTTGCTATTGTTTTCTTCTATTTGGCCACACAGCTTTTGCATCTCCTTATCTATTTTATCTATTTTTTTTATTCTTTCTTCATAACGGCTTTCAACTGCTTTTAATAATTGTTTAATTTCTCTTTCGTTTTGTTTAACAGATATATTAAGATCATTTTTGCATTCTATTATGTCTTGCTTATTTATCTTCACATCATCTTGAATTTCTTTTAACGCCATGTCAACATTATATGTATATTAGCTGCATACAATCATCACAAACAAAACGCACAAAATTATTTTTAGCCAAAACTCCAGCTGCATAATTGTCTATTCCGGCACACTTGCTGGTGCTGTGATACACCTTTTTACACACTCCTTCGCAGCAAATTCCAGTTTCACCACGTATTGCAGATTTGCAACTGCTGCATTCAGCCATTATGGCGGCTTCACTTTTATATATATATATATATATATATATATATATATATATATATATATATATGAAGGTACCAAACTTTTGTTTATTTATATTTTATTTCAAACAGTGTTATTCGACTATTTTTTATTGACTGCCTGTTAAGGAAATAATCCTTTTTAATTTGCATTAGTTTTTGTCTATTAAAAAACACTCTGGATATTTTTTATAATTAATTTAATATTTATCATCAAATAAGCGTGCGATCACTCTCCTCTCTCAAAGTAAATATTTTATTTATTAGCATCTGACTGATGAAAATTGTATTTATTTTGTAAACTCGTTTATAATAAATGTCTATTTTAAATAAATATATATTAGCTCATCCAGATCTATATGGGCTGGGTACTCATTTGTTCTTGCGTGCTTTGCTTACAACTATTTTCAGGGTAGAAAATGCTGTTTCACAATTATATGTGGTACCAAACATTGAATACAATTTGTAGATTTCTGTCTTCAGTTTTTTTGATAAACAGAGCTGTTTGCGACTGTAAAACTGGATTCACCCATTGTTTCGGAACAACAAATTTGTTCCGAAACAATTTTAGTTTATTGAGAGTTTGTGCTGAAACGATTCACCCACTTCGAACAATTGTTCTGGAAAAACAAGGGTACCATATGAGATATTTTTGTAAACGATGCGTGTTAGTTTTTCAATTAGGCAGCACAGTAGCAGATAAAAGCAATTTGCTTGTTTTCTTGGCGTCACACTCATATATTTTATTGTGTAATAAACAAATTGTAAATTAAAATATCTTAATAAAATAAAAATTTTACTCTGTTAAGATTGTATTGTATTATATATGTATATCAGATACGGGCGTTTCATAGCACAATTGTGCTGAGATCATTCACACGTATTCTTACCCTCTTTAATTTAGTCGTCGATGAGACAGCGACGAATGAATATCAGGCGGATGCTTACGAATTTTTTTTATATATTTTTCCAGAATATTTGGCCAGCAAACAATTTCAGTCATGATGATATGCAGAAAATATTTTTTCATAAACAATGCTTTCGATAACATACAATGCCTTTTATACAATTTTTCTCCAATAACGGACTGTGCTAATTCTCCTTATTTAGTAATACACTTAGTTTTATTAATTAGTCTGCGTAAAATCTTATCAAAAATATTTTGAATATGTTTCCCATATGAACATGATCTTCCATGCCGACAAATATCAAAGCATATTAAGTTTGATACATCCAACCGAATATATTTTTGCGAATATTCAGCTCCAGCAATCAAACATTCTTATGTATATTTTTTATCTTGAATGGAAAACATAACAAATGATTGTCCTATTTGTTTATTTATTTGTTTATTTATTTCTTTATTTATTTTCATTTCCTGTACAACAAGATTTACTCTTATATTTAGAGTACAGGAACGCATAAGGTTATAAACAGTTTTATGAGTAATTAATATTAAGTTATTAAGGAAAAAAGTAAAATATACCTAAATAACAATGTTTTGCGGCAAAAATAAAAATAATAATAATAAAATTAGGCAAAGGTATTAAATAAAAATGTTTTGAAATTATTAGCATTGCTGTTAATTTGTTGACACAATGGAAGATCGTTCCAAAGACGAGCGGCATGTACATAAAAATGCCATTCAGATACTAGAGATTGATGTCGAGGTATCACAATGTTTCTGTTTCGTAGTGATTGTGAGAAACGGATTTTATCAAATATATATTTGGGAGTTTGAGTGTTTATGACCTTATACAAAAAAATAAGAGTACGTATTTTTAGCAAATTATCAAAAGACACCCCATAAAGATTGTTGGTAACAGGGGACACATGATCGAATCTTTGTAATTTATACACGTATCTAATAATGTTATTATATAAAACATTCAGTTTTCTCCTGCTAACTGAGTCACAGTTCCCAAATAATTCACAACCATATAGCAGATGGGGAATCAGATATGTCTTAGCAAGCAAAATCCTTATTCTCAATGGAGTGAAATATTGTGTCAGCCAGAGAGCTCTTAGCTTTACATACGATTGACCAACCAAAGAATTTATGTGGTCGGTCCATGTCAAGTTGCTGTTAAAAACTATTCCAAGATTCCTCGCTGAGTTGACGATCTCAATTCTCTCGCCACCTAAGATAATGTCATCGGTAACGAAGGGTATTGATCTTTTCTTACAAATTAAAATGCATTTAGATTTGCCAGGATTCAGACAGAGTCCATTTGCACTAGCCCAGAGATAGACATTTTTTAAATCTTCGTTTAGATTGGATATACCTAAGGCAATATTTTCGACTGAGCTGCTTAATGTAATCTGCACATCATCTGCATATAAGTGAACTCTGCATTTTGACAGTTGTTCTGGCAGATCGTTTGCATAAATAGAAAATAATAGTGGCCCTAAAATAGAACCCTGAGGAACCCCACGACTAACAGGCAAGCTATCAGACCAAGTACCGTTCACAACTACCGATTGGGTTCGATCTGTAAGATATGATAATACAAGTTTAGTTGACATGTTTGAAAATTTGAAGAAATGTTTTAGTTTCTTGATAAGTATATCATGATCAACTGTATCGAATGCCTTCGAATGATCCAGAAGCACCAAGAAATTAATATACCCATTTTCTAATCCCTGGCGTATATTTTCACTCACTTCCACAAGAGCTGTAACGCAACTATGATTCCGACGAAAACCAGATTGGTAATCAGTAAGCAAGCTATGAGTATTTAAATAGGTAATAATTTGTTTGTATAATAACTTTTCTAAGACTTTCGAAAGAAAACATAAAATTGCAATAGGTCTATGTTCTCCATTCGCCTTGGGCAACGGTACAATTTTTGCATGCTTCCAATTAGCCGGGTATATACCTGACATTATGATTGAGTTAAACAGGTGTGTAACATATGAGATAATTAGGGGCATAAGTAGTCGAACAAATTTTAGGTGTATGTTATCACTTCTTACCGAATTTGATTTTACTAAAGAGCATGTTGACATGACGTCGTATTGCGTAACACAAGAAAAAGAGAAATAACCGTTTATTATCTCATCATCTGTATTTGTGGCATCGGAAGAAAATTCAAAGTAGGCAGGATCTGCTTGAATCATTGGAATGTTAGTGAACGTTCTGTTGAGCATATTTGTATCCACTTGACAATTAACACTATTGTTAGCATTGCCATCTCCAATTTCACGAATGGTATTCCATGTTTGCTGTGAGTTAATAGCACTACTAAAACGATTAGAATAATATTCTGTTTTTGCATCCCTTATTTTTTTATTAAAATTTTTTCTAGCAGTTGAATATTTTAAGTAGAGCTCAGAAGTTCTAAATCTCTTCCACCTGGCATATGCTATGTCCCTTTGATGTATGGCATCCTATCTCTTTTAATATTTTTCATATGACTGCTTACTTAGAAAAAGTTTTATTTTTAATTAATAATTTACGTAATCAAAGTTTTATTTCAACTTAGAAAAAATTGGCACTTATATATAAATATAAAATGCACCATTATCTTTCTAACGCTTGGCTTTTTGCTTGGTGGGTAGCTCGCAAGCTCAACACATACTGTTATGAACTAATATCGTATTTTTGAATTTTAAAGCCGTTATTTTAATATTAGCATGACAGAGTTGATTTTGGCTTATGGCAGAACAGAGCTACTTTTGATAGTATTATTTGTTAACAATAGATCTACTCTGTAACTAATCGGTAGCGAGTAGTTTGGCAGTAATCGCTTGTCTGCACTAACTACAGGAACATTATTTTTGAAATTGTAATAAACGACAAGTGACAGAAGCATAGAATAGAGTAAGCATTATTTTTACTTTAAGCAAATGTATTGAATTGATTCTATGTACAAAATATTTTTAGATAATAAAACACGCAAAACGCGCCAAACAGCCTACGTTTTGGTTACAAGACAATTTTGTTTTATTACTGTTCTACAGTTTCTTTTGAAGTTTAAGTTGCTGCCGCAACATTTTTTATTCTTCTATTGTTAATAGAATTAGATGCCCCGCCGTAGTAGCCGCCTAAAGGAAAAGAATATGTCTACTGACGAAACAAATAGCCAGATCTCTGCTTCAGCCGAAAGCGATGATGAAAAGACAATGATAGATATGAGTGAAACATCCGTGGCCGGACTGAAGGAGGAAATTTTGGAGATTAGAAACTCTTTGAAGCAGCTAATGAATATTGTCAACTTGTGAGCTGTAACACCTACGGTCTCACAACCGCCCGTTGTGACATCCATGCCAAGCTATTCGTCAGAAACGAATACTACACTACCCGCCGTAACAAACGAAGCCTTGTATTCAAAAGCGGAAATAACCACCGTGCCAGTATCAGTTCAACAACATCATTTCAATACACGTGAGTACTCAATGCCATTACAATATAATCTGCCCTATAATTCTGCCGCACAATCAATGCCCACAATACCGTCTTTGCCCTACTCTGCCGGACAAAAATTAGTGCCAATAACCTCTCTGCCCCACTCTGCCGCACAAGCATTTGTGCCACCAACCTTTTCACCCCAATCTGCTGCACAAACATTTGTGTCAACAAACCCCTTGCCTTACTCTGTCGCTCAATCATACACGCCAGGAGCATCTTCGTCTTTTTTGCCAAATTCAATTGACTTTATGCAACAACAGTCGACGCAAATATATACCTTAGCCCAGCCAAGAATGGCGCCATTTGCATCGACATACTCGCCTACTGTTGGATGAATTAGTTGGTAAGCTGCCGCTTCAAAAACGAGAGGAGTGGACAAAACATTCTATGATCCACCTTGGACCGTATCCCAGTGTTAGTGATTTCAGCTTATGGCTACAAGAGGTAGCGACATATATTTCCCTTTCAATAGAGGCCGACACAGGTAAAAGCGACGTTGTATGCCATAAAAAAGAAAGAATGAATTCATCTTTTACAATTATAACAGAAGACAATAAACTTACCAAATGTCTAATGTGTAGCCAGAACCATCAATTGTGCTATTGCGATAAATTTAAACAAATTTCGGTGAAAGATAGATGGAACTTAGTAAAAAGTAAACATCTTTGTTTTGGTTTCTTCGTGCCGGGCATAATTCGATGAAATGTAGAAACAAACGTCAGTGTATGTTATCGAAATGTGTCAAATACCACAATCGATTACTGCATGAAGAAAACTCAACCAAGCGTGAAGATGACAACACAATAAAATTTATGAATAGCAACACAAGACAAGGCGAATTCCAAGTCGGTGATGAAAGAAAATTAAACGCAAGCGAAAATATTAATGGCACCGTAAATACTATTGTTGAGAATTCTTTGGACACAGAAACATTGTATAAATATTTGCCTGTAGAATTGACTGGGCCAAAGGGTAAGGTGACAGTTGTGGCCTTCATCGATGAGGGCTCAAAGATAACGCTTCTTGAGAATGAAGTTGCAAATCGAATAGGTTTAAAGGGTACGTCAAACAACTTGCGCCTCGGATGGATAGTCGGTAAAACCACAAACGAAGTGTCAAAGAAGGTGAATATGGAAATTAGTGATATTAGTCGGAATAATGTTTGCTTCCAAATGAGAAATGTGTGGACAACAATGAACTTGAAATTGCCTCCGCAAAGCCTGCATGTAGAAAAATTCAAGAAAGAATTTCCGGTTTTAAACGATATTATTGTTGAAGATTATGTTGATGCTCGACCAAAATTATTGATTGGTTTACCCCACATACGACTTGTTCGTCTATCTATGGTTTTAAATTTAGATAAATGTTTTGCCGTACATCAAACTTGTCTAGGTAATGTAATTTTTGGATCGAGCGAAGAATCGATGGAGCCCACGGTGTGTAAAATTGATGTAGACTTTTTGCATAATATTCAGAGACAGATTTTCGAGTATTTCACATTGGACAATTTAGGTGTAAAAATATTAGAACCAATAGTATCGGCTGATGACATACGAGCTGAAGAAATTCTTTACAACACCACGGTAAAGAAAGAGCGTCAATTTGAAACCGGTCTTCTATGGAAGCGGAATAATTTTGAAATCAGAAATAGCTATGCAATGGCGATAAGGCGTTTATATAGTATGGAAGCAAAAATGAATAAAGATGAGAAATTGGCTGAGTGGTATACTAATAAAATAAGCGACTATGTGTCCAAATCTTATGCAAGTAAGCTATCACCGGAAGAAGCTGCATTTAAAAATTGCCGTACCTGGTATTTACCGCATTTTGTGGTTACAAACATCAATAAGGAGAACAAAAGACGTCTTGTTTTCGATGCGGCCGCGTGCGTTGATGGAGAATCTTTCAATTCTAGACTGATGAAGGGCCCTAGTAAATACCAACCCATCTCATTATTAGCAATACTATTTCGATTCCGGCAACGTAGAATAGGAGTCTGCGGCGACATTAGAGAAATGTTCCACCGTGTTAGGATTAGAGAACAGGATCAAACGGCGCAGCGCTTTTTGTGGCGAGATGGTAATTCTAATAGGCCTCCAGATGAATATGTGATGCAGAGCATGATATTTGGCTCAGCTAGCTCTCCATGCTCAGCCCAATATGTTAAAAATTTGAATGCTGAAATGTACAAGGACGAGTATCCTACAGCCTATCGCGCAATTACTGACAGCCACTACGTGGATGATTATGTCGACTGTTTTGATGATGTACACGAGGCCATTAGTACCACCAGAGACGTAATTGATATCCATCACCAGGCCGGCTTCGAACTTAGAGGATTCGTATCAAACTCGCAGGATTTTTTGGCAGCTACAAACGACGGCGATCTTGTAAATGATGATTTAGTTTTTGCAAATCTGTGCAACAATGAAGATGACGCTGAAAAGGTGTTAGGAATGCATTGGAGGCTATCAGATGACAGTTTTTGTTTTCATTTAAAATTTTCAAGAGTTCCAGAGGCCGTTCTAAAGGGAATTAGAAAACCTACAAAAAGTGAGATGTTGAGTTTAACAATGTCTATATTTGATCCCATCGGTTTTCTGGCAAATGTAGTTATAAAATCAAAGATACTGATGCAGAAGCTCTGGATGAGCAAAGTTGATTGGGATTCGCCTATTCCAGACGATATTTACTCTAAGTGGTATGCTTGGTACAAAAACTTATACGAAACACAACATATAAAGGTACCCAGATGTTACGGTCAAGATCTTTTTTGTGCTGAAACAGAAATTGAGCTACACATTTTCGTGGACGCTAGTGAGGTGGCCTTTGCAACAGTTGCTTATTGGAGGATATGCTACAACGGAGAAGTGAACGTAATTTTTATAGCTGGAAAGTCAAAGTGTGCACCATTGAAACTATTATCCATTCCCCGGCTTGAGCTGCAGGCAGCGGTGCTGGGAGTAAGGCTGAAAGAATCGATATTGTCTTGCCACGAAAGCCAAGGGACGTAAAATTTTGGTCCGACTCCAAGACTGTAATAAACTGGATTCAGTCTGATTGTAGAACCTATAAGCAGTTTGTGGCACACCGAATCGCAGAAATACTGGATTTGTCTGAAGTACAACAATGGTGTTGGCTTCCCGGTAATATAAATCCTGCAGACGATGCAACAAGGCCGCAGGATTTCTCTAACGCGTACCTGACATCCTGTTGGTTAAATGGTCCAGTGTTTTTGAGAGAGGGTAAAGAAAATTGGCCGAAGCCGCCAAGTGATATTGATCAGCATGAGTGTCAACCAGAGAAGAGACTGAAATTTGTTTTTACAATCACTGATCATACAGTTATTCAATTCGAGCGTTATTCATGTTTTAATAAATTGGTAAGAATTATGTGTTGGGTCCGGCGCGCTGTAAAAATTTTTAAATCTTATGGCGTGAATCAAAACAATATAATGGTTTCATACCGCCCGCAGTTGAGTGTAAATGAAATTAATGAAGCAACAGAATATTTGTGTAAAATTGTTCAACGTGACGTTTTCTATGCGGAGTATAATCAATTGAAGAAACATAGCACTGTATCTAAAACTAGCCAGATTTATAAGCTCACACCATTTTTAAGCGAAGACGGCCTAATACGTTTATCCGGTCGCCTCAATAACGCCACATGTATTGCTCGTAGCGCCAAGGAACCTATTATATTACCTAAGGAGCACATTCTAACGGCCCTTATTGTAAAACAGTACCATGAGGATTTCAGACATCAAAACCATGAGTCTATCTGCGGCGCAATAAGAATGAAGTTTTGGATACCATGCCTACGGCAACTGGTGAGATCCGCAAAAAGAAATTGTCAAGTTTGTAAGAACAGGTTTGCGGTTCCAAGGCCGCCTTTAATGGGCCAACATCCGCCAGATAGGCTTACTCCTTTTTTGAGGCCATTCTCTTATACAGGCGTGGACTACATTGGTCCTTTTTATGTTTCGGTGGGCCGACGACTTGAGAAGAGATGGGTATCTATCTTTACCTGTTTAACAATAAGGGCGATTCATCTCGAAATCGCCAAGGATTTATCTGCGGATGCTGTTATACTGTGTATTCGGAACTTTACTAACAGAAGAGGCTTACCCATACGTATAAGGAGCGACAGGGGCACTAATTTCGTTGGGGCAAGCAAGGAGGAATTTGTTTTCGACGAGCCGAAAATAATTGACGAGTGCGCGAAGCGGGGTATAGAGTGGCTATTCAACACACCAGCGAATCCATCAGCAGGCGGCGCTTGGGAGCGAATGGTGCGCTCAGTGAAGAATGTATTAGCTTTCACATTAAAAGAAAAGGCTCCACAGGTTGAGACGTTTTATAGTCTACTAATAGAGGCAGAGAATCTAATAAATTCGCGACCACTCCCCATCTTCCAATCGAGAACACTGAATGTGAACCATTGACACCCAATCATTTCCTGATGGGATGTCCAAATATTTTGCAAACGCCTGGTGTACCGGAGAAGGTCTGTCTGAGAAAACAGTGGCAAATAGTGCAGCAATTGAAACAGACATTCTGGAAAAGATGGGTACTGGAGTATCTTCCAGAACTGACACGGCGGTCAAAGTGGTACCAACCTGTTAAACCCATACAGATTGGTGATGTGGTCATAATTTGTGACGACAACGAAACGCGAGGGCAGTGGAAACGAGGTTTGGTGGAAGAGATATTGTGGGCAGCGGATGGGCAGGTTCGCTCGGCGGTGGTTAAAACAGCCGTTGGCAAGCTAAGGCGACCAGCTTCGAAGTTAGCAGTACTTGACGTAGGTGGTGAGTCTCCCGGATCGACCCACGGGGGCCGGGATGTTATGAACTAATATCGTATTTTTGAATTTTAAAGCCGTTATTTTAATATTAGCAAGACAGAGTTGATTTTGGCCTATGGCAGAACAGAGTTACTTTTGATAGTATTATTTGTTAACAATAGATCTACTCTGTAACTAATCGGTAGCGAGTAGTTTGGCAGTAATCGCTTGTCTGCACTAACTACAGGAACATTATTTTTGAAATTGTAATAAACGACAAGTGACAGAAGCATAGAATAGAGTAAGCATTATTTTTATTTTAAGCAAATGTATTGAATTGATTCTATGTACAAAATATTTTTAGATAATAAAACGCGGCAAACAGCCTACGTTTTGGTTACAAGACAATTTTGTTTTATTACTGTTCTACAGTTTCTTTTGAAGTTTAAGTTGCTGCCACAACACATACACAATTTACCAATACATTGACGGTGCCCACCACTGATGCATATGTACATATAATATGATGTGGCATCTCAATTCAAGTTTACTTAAAAATTTAAAGTAACTGGCATAACAGTTGAGATGTTTCAGAACAAAAATTTAAATTAAACCAATTCATGTTCCGAACAAAGTTAACTCTCTTTCGCTCTCTCTCTCTCTCTCAAAAAGAGAGACGTCAAACTACATATAAAAATAGAACATTTATTTTTAAGTAAAAACAAAAGACAACCCTTTTTTTGCAAATGATCAAACTTGTCCACACACTCTCATTTGTTTCTATTTTGTAAAAAAAAATTTCATAAACCACCGTACATTTGCCCATGTGTATTCCCTTTAACTTTGTTTTTGATGAACAAATTCAAATAAAGACTAAATCTGTACCTCCACTCATGTATCAATGTTGAATTGGTTATGTTGTTTGCATTGTTAGTATATCATATTGCTCAAGTCACACAGACGGTCGGTTCAAATAAGAGCGTTTGGACACGATGAATTTACTCCAAGCCCTTCTCTTGCCTGTGCGATCTTGCTCATAAAATGCTTTTGTTAATTCTACTCATAATCAGAATTTGATGTATACAGCAGAATGAAATGATTTTTAATCATCATTGAATCTTTCTTTAATCTTTAAAATGAACAAAAATTTTTGTTCTGAACAAAATCAAGAAAAATCGTGATTTTGAAGTACTCTGATGTAGACTCTCTATGGGTTGAAAGCAGAGTTGTCATATTGGAAGATTTTTTTTTGCAACTTTTTTGAGATGCTAAAAGTTTTTAGTTTTTCTCCTCAAATAAAAGATTTTTTGAAATTTGTATACCTAACAATAATTTTATCTAGATATTTGTTTAAAATAATTTTTATATATTGTAAAAATTCACTATTTTTCTATTAATTAAAAAACTATTCAAAATTTACTTAAGACAATGTTTCCCCCAATATTGGAAACGTTTAAATTTTATTGCAGCAATGGTTAATATTTGCTTTTAACTGCTACATTCTAGTGCAACATTGTTTTATAGTTTTTCGTTTGAAGAGTAAATTCGTTTTTCTGTTCACATTCAACAAATTGTTCCGTTATTTCAGCTGAATTCTCTAATAACTAGCTCAAAATAATCAAGTAAACACGTTATATTCAACCGGGTCGAATCTTAAATACCCTCCAAATATATAGTAAGTAAATTTAAAATGTTATGAAATTTTTTTATTTGACACATTATTGTCACAATACTATTATATATAAATGAAATTTATTTGTTGGTGGTTAAGCAATGTCTATATGCATTTCATTGGTGCTTTACCAAATCGTCAGTAGACTTTAACCACAGTTTTGAAAAGTTAAAAACCTCTTATCTTATGCATATACTTCCGAAAACCATCTGAGAATTCACAACTTGTAAATTACAAATTATTTTCAAAAATAACAACAGAACAAGAATAGTAGGCCTTAAAACTCATACAAAACTAAACCAACAAATAAAGTATATTTGATATGAATCTATTTAATAAAAAATAAATAAATAAATTTATTTTAATAAAAAAATTTCATAACAGTTTGATTTAGATTTTATTTTTCATTTTGCCTCATAAATACTTTTCTTGTTATCCAATGGATTTCTGATTGTATAATGGTGTAGAAAAATAAAATAGATTCATGCTTAACCACCAACAAATAAATTTCATTTATATATAGTAAATTTAAAATGTTTATTTAGGTGGGACAGAGTTCCTTTAAGACATCTCTATACCCAATTTTAAATCTCTCTTTTGACAGAGTCATTCCAGCAAGGGCCTTGGGGGAGACGTTTCACCTCTGCAAGATCAGAGAACATCTCAGCTTCTTATAGGCTAAAGGAATAAAAATTGTTCAATATATATACTATTTTTGCATATAATATCGTACTTCAACTCCCACTAAAGGGGGCGGGGTTCAAAAATAGACATGTTTTCCACAGACGAACGTATGGGCATTGCTAGATCGTCTCAGACTTAATCACTGATCAAGAATATATACTTTATGGGGTCCAATTCTTTTTGGAGGGTATCAAAAATAATTCTTTTTGCCATAAAACTTCAAACATAAATGTTCGGAATAATTAAATTTATATATATTTTTTTATAGGCCCTCCCCCTTTGCCCCTTTGGTAAAGGGGAAGGAGGGGTAGGGTAGAGGAGTACCAGGCTACGTCTCAGCTTCGTCACCAAAGCTTAAAAATTTTCTTTTTAAGGGATGTAGGCTTAAATAATACAATTTGTTGGATTTTTACACTATGTTTGCTTATAATAGCTCCCAGTAAAGGGGGCGGGATCCAAAAATAAATTTTTATGGGTTCAAGCTTAACGCGTTGAAAACTATTTGACATAACAATATATCATTTGTTTAACAAATTTACAAAAAAAACTTTGAGAATTATATTGTTTTTCAGAAGTTGGCTTAGTTCGTCTTAGAGGAACTTTGGAACAAATTTAGATCACGTAACATTCGCAGAATTTAATGAAAATTTGGTCACAGGTAGTACTAATTAATCTAAGAATTATGTTAAAAAAAATTGGACCGGACTCCCTTAGTTTGGGAGTTATAGCCCTCTAAAGTTCAAACATAAATATGGCTATAACATCCTTCAAATTAACACCACATGATTGATATTGGTATCGTTGGAGAGGTCTTGAAAATACTTTCAAACGATATATAACAACCTGAGATTATATTGGTTTGAAAGCGCTATGGGTTAAAAAAAAAAAATATACATATATATATATATATATATATATATATATATATATATATATATATATATATATATATATATATATATATATATATATATATATATATATATATATATATAAATATATGTATGTACAATAGATTGAAAAGATGAGTTAATATAAAAAACATGAAAATATAAAATATATAAAAACTATTTTAGGTACAAATATTTTTTAAGGTGGAAAGTGGTGCGAAATACCAATGGGAATAAAATTTTTAAGCCCGGCCGAAGGCCAGCAATGCAGAAAATCATTTTTCAGCGAAGCCACATTTGGACATATGTACATAGAGGAGAAAATTCCTAAGCCCGGCCAAAGGCCGGAAATGCAAAAAATCATTACTCAGCGAAGCCACTGTTCGACGTACATAGAGGAGAAAATCCCTAAGCCCGGCCAAAGGCCGGCAATACAAAAAATCATTACTCAGCGAAGCCACTTTTGGACATACATAGAGGAGAAAATTGCTAAGCCCGGCCAAAGGCCGACAATGCAAAAAAGTCATTACTCAGCGAAGCCACTGTTCGACATACAGTAAAATCATACCTGCCCTTATTTTTTACGTTTTAATTCCTTTGTAGCGTCTTTGGAACAAATATACATCCCGTATCATGCTCCGATTTTTATGAAACTTTTGTCATGGGTAATACTCTTAAATCTAAGAATTATGGTAAAAAAATTTTGGAGCGGACTCACTTAATTTGGGAGTTATAGGCCTCTAAATTTCAAACATATATGTGTCTATAACTTCCTTCATATTATAGCCACATAGTTGATATTAATATCGTTGGATAGGACTTGTAAATACCTTTCAAACGATATATAACAACCTAAGGTTCTACAGAGTTGGAAAGGCTAGCGGTTCAAAAATCATTTTTTTGTATTGCCTTTTTTTACAAAAGTACCATTAAGTCGAAAAGGGGTCTATATAAAGGTTTTTTATTATATAGTAAAATGAATAGAAGACATTCACACCTTTCATTTGACACCTATATCATAAATGTTTAATAAGGAATGAAGACACTACAAAGGAATTAAAACTTAAAAGTTGAAGATAGTTACTTCTTCATAGAACTACACGTATTAAGTATACAAAAATATACAATGAGTGTAACACCAAAATTTTTTTAATTTTTCTTGTGATAATAGTGGACTGAAAATGTAGTACGGCCGCGCTCTAAGATTTTATCTTCATAGTATTTCGTATCACAACGAGCTCTAATAAATATTTTTATCTAAAATAATTTTTATGTTTTACTATTTTATATTACTGCAAGGTTTTCCGAGCTTAAGGATTTTCTCCTCTATGTATGTCGAACAGTGGCTTCGCTGAGTAAAGATTTTCAGCATTGCCGGCCTCTGGCCGGGCTTAAGGATTTTCTCCTCTATGTATGTCGAACAGTGGCTTCGCTGAGTAAAGATTTTCTGCATTGCCGGCCTCCGGCCGGACTTAAGGATTTTCTCCTCTATGTATGTCGAGCAGTGGCTTCGCTGAGTAAAGATTTTCTGCATTGCCGGCCTCCGGCCGGGCTTAAGGATTTTCTCCTCTATGTATGTCGAACAGTGGCTTCGCTGAGTAAAGATTTTCTGCATTGCCGGCCTCCGGCCGGACTTAAGGATTTTCTCCTCTATGTATGTCGAACAGTGGCTTCGCTGAGTAAAAATTTTCTGCATTGCCGGCCTCCGGCCGGGCTTACGGATTTTCTCCTCTATGTATGTCGAACAGTGGCTTCGCTGAGGAAAAATTTTCTGCATTGCCGGCCTTTGGCCGGGCTTACGGATTTTCTCCTCTATGTATGTCGAACAGTGGCTTCGCTGAGTAAAGATTTTCAGCATTGCCGGCCTCAGGTTTGTTTTTACATCTGTATCAAATGTTTCAACGTTCAGTAAAATCATATCTGGCCTTATTTGAAGTTTTAATTCCTCTGTAGTGTCTTCATTCCTTATCAGATATTTATGATATAGGTGTCAAATGAAAGGTGTGAATGTCTTTTATTTATTTTACTATATAATAAAAAACCGTTATATAGACCCCTTTTCGATTTAACGGTACTTTTGTAAAAATAGTCAATACGAAAAACTGATTTTTTAAGCGCTTACCTTTCCAAATCAGTAGAACCTTATGTTGTTATATATCGTTAGAAAGGTATTTATAAGACCTTTCCAACGATATCCATATCAACTATGTAGCAATAATATGAAGGAAGTTATAGTCACATATATGTTTAGAGGCCTATAACTCCTAAACTAAGTGAGTCCGCTCCAAAATTTTTTTACTATAATTCTTAGATTTAAGAGTACTACCCATGACAAAAGTTTCATAAAAATCGGAGAATGATACGGGATGTAAATTTAAGCCGGAACTTTTTTCGCTATCCTTCAAGGTATATTTGGGTATATTTGTACCAAATTTGAATAGTTTGGCTCTCTTCGTTTGGACTGAATCGTGATTTCCACAGACAGACGGACGGACGGACATGTTCAGATCGTAATGACAAAGTGAATATACCCACCAATTCTTTTTTGGAGGGTATAAAAAGTGCATGTACTAAAAATTTAAATTCTCATTGTTTGTTATGTTATATATATATATATATATATATATATATATATATATATATATATATATATATATATATATATATATATATATATATATATATATATATATACATAATTTCATATTATATATGAAACAAACTGAATACTTAATTTAATTTTTATAAACACATATTCGAATGTATGTTTGTTATTTATGTTATGTTTTTTAATAATATAAAAATTAAAACATACACTTATACAGGTTTTTAATTATTTGTAAGAAAAAAAATTTTTTGCAACAAAAAAAAATTTTTCTCAGGTATATTAAGATTTACCAAAAAAATATATGACAGCACTGGTTGAAAGTATTAACTACCCGTCCACACGACCAATAAGTTTGGCAATTATTGCCGTGGCAACCGTCAAATTTGATTGCCGACACTAGATATTAACGTGTGGACCGCATGAATATATGTTAGAACACATATTCGGCAACAAATGTTATAATACATTGGCGAGCAATAATCTTTTAACACATGCTGTCAAATTGAATTGTCATTTGATTGTCTTAGAAGAAAACAACACTGTTTATAATGTTTTAAGATTTGTACGTGTTCGCTACCAAGATATGCAAGCAAGAACATTGGCAATTGACGTCGCGTTTCTGCCGGCGTTATTGCTTGTATCAAGACACGAAATGTTGCTCGTGTGGTCGCAGTGTTACACTGCGACCACACCAGCAACATTTCGTGTCAAAACGCGACGTTAATTGCCAATGTTCTTGCTTGTATATCTTGGTAGCGAACACGAACAAATCTTAAAACATTATAAACAGTGTTGTTTTCTTATAAGACAAAAATTTCAATCAAATGACAATTCAATTTGACAGCATGTGTTAAAAGATTATTGCTCGGCAATGTATTATAACATTTGTTGCCGAATATGTGTTCTAACATATATTCATGTGGTCCACACGTTAATATCTTGTGTCGGCAATCAAATTTGACGGTTGCCACGGCAATAATTGCCAAACTTATTGCTCGTGTGGACGGGTAGTAACATAGACACGACAACTAAAAGACAGTGGTGCTTAATTTCTCAAATACAGAGATAAGCGTTACTGGGAAGTCAAGGGAGGGACAACAAATTTTTTTGTTTGCTATCTCTTTTATTACTTCTAAGTAATTTGACATTTCATTTTTATTTACATAAAAATGAAATTTCTGGGCAAGAATATTGGCGCAAATTGGAAAATTATACATTTTGCGCCAAATTTATTGCCCAAAGTTGGTAATTCATGGATGAAATATCATCTACAGGTTCATCCACTAATTACCAATATAGTGCGAATATAAACAAAAGCACAGAAGAGCAATAAAATGAGTTACAAAATAGTGGCACCAGCAACAAAATGTAAGTAAAGATTGTGCATATTAATTTCTATAAAACTTATAATTCTAATATCTTCCAGGAGCCGTAAATGCGTAATGGGATGCAAGGTAGGACAGAGGCTACACCTATTCTCGAAAGAACCGACCAGGTGAGTCAATTGTGTATATTTTATAAAAAAAATTCTACACTCAAGAATGCATTACAAAATTTGTATCATTCGTTTCATCAGGAGCCGGACTGGTGTTTAAGGTGAATATCCCATTACAATTGATGTTCACCTTCGTAAAGCAGCAAAGCAAAATCCACCAGAAAGACTGGCACCATGAGCGCAAAACCCACCAAAAAGATACCAGGAACCAAAAACAAAAGCACCCGAAGCTAAACGTGCTACAGCAGCGAAACCGAAAGAGATGACCCTTACAAAAAACCATCAGCGACAAAGACCCCATGAACCAAGTAAATTACTTTCGCTTCAATTTAAACTGTTTTTCGACAATCGAAATAAAAAAAGCCCTTTTAAGGGCTACAATATATTTTAAAAGAGCTCAATTTACAAACAACCTGAAACAAAACATTTCACAATATAAAATCTTTTATTACTTGTAGACACAAAATCGGCTACCTCTTTTTGAAATTAATTTTGTAGCCCTGAGAAGGGCTGTTTGTGTTTTCTCTCCGGGTTTTTGTTAAAATAAACATTCATTGGCATGTACTTGGGACTGGTATATATAGTTACGCCTTTAGTATCTTCACTGACAGCATGCTTAGCCAATTCACCAGGCAACAGTAGACGGACAGCAAATTGAGTTTCACGACTGATAACTTTTGAACGCTTGTAGTGAGATAAGCGTGATGCTTTGGGGGCAATGCGCTCATAAATACCATTCATAAAACTATTCATGACCTTTGATGAGATGCCAGTATCCGGATGTACTTGTTTCAAAACTTTGTAAATGTAGATGAAATAACTTTCCTTGCGCTTTACAAGCTTTCTTTGCTGCTTTACCACTGATCTTAGCTTTGCCAATGATATTTTAGAATTACACATTCACTTCAAATGCATATGAATTATACATATGTACTTCACCACACAATAAGCATTTGTATATTTACTCTTAGTAAGTGTAATGCAAATTAACCATGATATTAAATATTGAAGTCATCTGAATCATAGCCACCACGTATAGATTTTCTGGGACGATTGGTACACCTTTTACCACTTTGTTATTCTCCATTCAAGCATGTCGGTTGAGAAATTATCACAATTGGCACATCACTAAAGATGACTTCAAAGAACTATTTTTCATCAGCAAATTCTTTATAGGTACCGTGACTCTGAAAGAGTTATAAAAATTTTGATAAACATTTTTATAAAAATTATAATAAACACAGTGAAATACTTACATTTTTATACACGTTTGCTTTTCCAAATTCAGCCCTTTTAGTTCTCCAATATGCAGCTCAATAACTGCGTTTAGATTAACTTAAATTGTACCCCTGATTTGGAATTAATTTGTTGTTTCATAAGTTCATTAAGCAGCCTATCCGCCCATTAGGATGCACTAAAGACTAATGTGTTTGTTCACATATTTCTTATTCCTAATCACCATTGAGATCCTTTGTTGTGCCTGCAACTTCTACAAGTTGGCCACGTTTTATATTTCCAACCTGAGTAAGTGGTGGTCATTGCAACGATTTTCTTTGATTTAGGTATTTCATTCAACTTTATTAAAAACAAAAGTAATATCTGTAGATGCACATGTGTGAATTCCAATTCATTGCAAATCTGGGCACGTTTTTATGTTGATTCCTTAACATCATTGACCGCCACCCACTATTTAGATCTTTGAAAATCGTTGTTTACTGTTTAGAAACAGTTTAATATATTTTTAAAAACACTTAACACTTATTTGTATGAATTATTTCACATTTTTTCCCTAAAAGAAAATATTTGTTTTGTTTTCAACCACTATTTTTTACTTAAAATTGTAAAACGTGTGTTCAAACATAGTATGTATAGCCATTTCTTCTAACATATGAAAAACAGCAAAGTGTTTATCTTTTGTACTCGTCTTGACTTCCCAGTAAGAAAATCTGATACGGGCAAAATTGTATTCTGTGATTGTGACATTTTCGTATGTTAGAAGAAATGGCTATACATATCCATCTTTGAACACACGTTTTACAATTTTAAGCAAACAATGGTGGTTGAAAATACAAAAAAATTTACTTTTAGAGAAAAATTGTGAAATAATTAACACAAATGTTAAATGTTTTTAAGCAAATATTAAACTGTATGTAAACAGTAAACGAAGATACCAAAACTCCTAAATAGTGGCTGGCAGTCAATGATCTTAAGAAATCAATATAAAAACGTGCCCAGATTCCCAATGATTCGGAAATCGAAGATATTAGTTTGGATTACATTTTTAAGAATATTAGTGGTCAAAAAAGCAATTAATAAATTTAAATGAAATGCCTAAAACAAAGAAAATCGTTGCAATGACCACCAATTACTCAGGTTGAATATATGAAATGTGGCTAAAATGCAGAAGTTGCAGCCATAACAAAGGTCCACAGTGGTGATTAGAAATAAATCAAACATTTTGTTTCTGTGGACAAACATAAATATTTAATAAAATTTAGTCTTTAGTGCACCAAAACGGACGGTACAACTTAAGTTGATCTAAACGCAGTTATTGAACTACATACTAAAAGGATTGAATTTGGAAAAGCAAGTGCATAAAAATTTAAGTATTTCACTGTGTTTATTACAATTTATATAAAAATGTATTTCACTGTGTTTATTACAATTTATATAAAAATGTTCATCAAAATTTGTATAACTCTTTCAGAGTCACAGTACCTACAAAGAATTTGCTGATGAAAAAGAGTTCTTTGAAGTCATCTTCAGTGATGTGCCAACTGCGATGATTTCTCAACCGACATGCTTCAATGGAGAATAACAATGTGTTAAAAGGTGTATCAATCGTCCCAGCAAATCTATACGTGGTGGCTGGTTCAGATGACTTCAATATTTAATTTCATGGTTAATTAATTTACATTACACTTACTAAGAGTAAATATACAAGTGCTTTGCTTATTGTGTGGTGAAGTACAAATAATTCATATGCATTTGAAGTGAATGTGTAATTCTGAAAAATCATTGGCAAAGCTAAGACAAGTGGTAAAGCAGCAAAGTTATGCCATCTACATTTACAAAGTTTTGAAACAAGTACATCCGGATACTGGCATCTCATCAAAGGTCATGAATAGCTTTATGAATGGTATTTTTGAGCGCATTGCTGCCGAAGCATCACGTTTATCTCACTACAAGCGTTCAACAATTATGTCGTGAAATTCAATTTGCTGTCCGCCTACTGTTGCCTGGTGAATTGGATAAGCATTCTGTCAGTGAAGATACTAAAGGCGTAACTATATATACCAGTCCCAAGTACATGCCAATGAATGTTTATTTTAACAAAAACCCGGAGAGAAAACACAAACAGCCCTTTTCAGGGCTACAAAATTAAATTCAAAAAGAGGTAGCCGATTTTGTGTCTACAAATAATAAAAAATTTTATATTGTGAATTGTTTAGTTTCGGGTTGTTTGTAAATTGAGCTCTTTTAAAATATATTGTAGCCCTTAGAAGGGCTTTTTTTTAATTTCGATTGTCGAAGAACAGTTTAAATTGAAACGGAGGCAATTCACTTGCTTCATGGGGTCATTTTCGCTGATGGTTTTTTGTAAGGGTCATCTTTTTCGGTTTCGCTTCTGTAGCACGTTAAGCATTGGGTGCTTTTGTTTTGGTTCCTGGTATCTTTTTGGTGGGTTTTGCGTTCATGGTGCCAGTCTTTCTGGTGGATTTTGCTTTGCTGCTTTACGAAGGTGAACATCAATTGTAATGGGATATTCACCTTAAACACCAGTCCGGCTCCTGATGAAACGAATGATACAAATTTTGTAATGCATTCTTGAGTGTAGAATTTTTTTGTAAAATGTACACAATTGACTCACATGGTCGGTTCTTTCGAGAATAGGTGTAGCCTCTGTCCTACGTTGCATCCCATTACGCATTTATGGCTTCTGGAAGATATTAGAATTATAAGTTTTATAGAAATTAATATGCACAATTTTTACTTACATTTTGTTGCTGGTACCACTATTTTGTAACTCATTTTATTGCTCTTCTGTGCTTTTGTTTATATTCGCATTATATTGGTAATTAGTGGATGAATCTGTAGATGATATTTCATCCATAAATTACCAACTTTGAGCAATAAATTTGGCGCAAAATGTATAATTTTCCAATCTGCGCCAATATTCCTGCCCAGAAATTTCATTTTTATGTAAACAAAAATGAAATGTCAATTTACTTCGAACTAATAAGAGAGATAGCAACAAAGAAATTTGTTGTCCCTCTCTTGACTTCCCAGTAACGCAGAGATGTGTATTTGAGAAATTTAGCACCTCTGTCTTTTAGTTGTCGTGTCTATTGGTGTCTATGTTAGCCTATGTCTCTTGTGATCTTCCTAGAATTTGGGAATAAGAAAAATTTAAATGTTATCAATGCAATTGAAGAAATTAGTTGCCTGTGGAATCCAGCGTTCTATTTGTGCGGTAACCAACATACACTTCACGACTTATGCCTACCTTATTAAGTTTTAACTTCAATATATATACAGCAAACTAAAATATCTTCAAATCGAGTGCGTATTGTTGAAGTTGGACCCCGAGATGGTTTGCAAAATGAACCCAAAATACTGCCAGCAAATATCAAAATTTCGTTTATTGATCAACTGTCGGGTACGGGATTAAAAAGCATTGAAGTAACCAGTTTTGTGAACCCTAAGTGGGTGCCACAGATGGGTGATAATACTGAAGTATTAAGAGGTATTCGTAAAGTTCCTGGTGTGTCGTACACAGTTTTGACACCAAATCTAAAAGGTTTCGAAAATGCTTTGATGTCTGGGGCTTCAGAAGTAGCGGTTTTTGGGGCCGCTTCGGATGCATTCTCCTTAAAGAATGTCAACTGTAGTTCAGCTGAGTGTATTGAGCGATTCAGGCCTATCTTGGAAGGGGCTAAAAATAATAATATTAAAGTGCGTGGTTACGTTTCCACTGTCGTAGGTTGCCCATATCAGGGTGCCATTAAACCCACATCCGTCGCTAAGGTTGCCGAAGCCCTATATGATATTGGGTGCTATGAAATCTCATTAGGGGACACTATTGGTGTGGGCACGCCTGTTACAATTCGCAAAATGTTAGAAGAAGTTACACGTGCTGTTCCAGCCAACAAATTGGCTGCACATTTTCATGATACGTATGGTCAAGCATTGCCAAATATACTTACATCGCTTGAATATGGAATTTCTGTTGTAGACACATCAGTTTCAGGTTTAGGTGGTTGCCCTTATGCTCTTGGCGCTTCAGGTAACGCTGCCACTGAAGATGTCGTTTACATGTTGCATGGCATGGGTATAGAGACCGGTGTTAATTTAAATAAATTAATTTCGGTTGGCCGTTATATATGTGAAAAATTAGGAAGGTTATCTGAGTCAAAAGTCAACCGAGCTTGGAAAAGTCCGCAGCCTTCACAAGAATAATGGCGTCTGAAGTAGAGAAAATTTATTCTTAACGAAAATTAAGATAGGCTGAATTCAATGGTATAATAACTACAAGGTACTTCCATTCTTTATTAAATTTAATAAGGATCTTTAAAGCTTAGTTTCAGTGTAAAATAAAAAGTAATAACTTTATGTTCGACCGGGTCGAATCTTAGATACCCTCCACATATTTAGTAAATAAAAACTCTGTTCCTATTAAAATTTACATGTTTATAGTATTTGGATTAGGTAAACAAAAAAAAATATTTTAATGCGGTAATTTCCAATGTGTTGGGGGAGCATGACTGAGACACCTTTCATTCAGCATAAAAATGTACGTACTAATATATTTTATCAACGTACAACAAAGGGACTTAAGGCTCATTTATTGTTTGTTTGTTTGATTTTTAAGTTCACCCATCTAACAGCACGCCACTAGAGAGAAATTAATTATTTGGCCGCGCAATGATGCATAAAGCCATCACAAATATTTTTTGGTATCTTCGACCTATGCCTTTACATAGGAAGTACGATCCAATCCTTATGGTAGCGACTAGTTAATCACAGAAACACTCCCCAGAAGAACTGTAAATTATTCAGCATAGATGATCAAGCTTCTTTTGCCCTATAACTCGTTATAGGAAAGCAATAAAACAACAAATTCTGCTTGCGCAGCAAACAAATATGTATACTTAAAGGCCGTGTCAGATAAAACTTTTGCTTCGCGTTGCGTTATAGTTTCACTTTGACATTTAAGATGAAATATACATACCTATATGAAACATGTCACAAAGTACTTTTAACGTAACGCGAAGCGTAAAGTTGGGCAACTCTCATCTTTTTGCGTGCTTTGGCAATCAGCGGTAATATTTTTTTTTTATTTTGCAAAATTCGGACTTAAATTTTAAATATCTGTGTTTAACTGTGTTTTAGGATTTGTATGATTTTGTACTTATAAGTCTGGGGTACTTGACCTTGGGATGAATGTCAGAAACTCCCGACTGGGAATAGGGAAAACAGACGTTTAGGAGGGGATTCCTAGGGGTTAGAGATACAAACCAAAGACCACGACTAGGTGAAGTGAGAGATGTACTTACATGATGTTAAGTGTACTTAGACCGAGCTGTGGTGAGGCAATCAAATCAAGAGACCAACTTCTTTTCATGTATATGTACAATGGGCAGACGCCAACTTATTTGCCTTCATGGTTTTGACTTCTGATAAATCTTATGTACATATCACAGGTACATATGTTACAGAATCCAAAGTTAAGTAAATTTATGTATGATGAAATGATCAAAAAAACTAATTAGACTGGTTGCTAGAAGAGCTGATAACGAAGTGCCTTTGAAAACCTCGACTTCAGCTACGAAAGTTATATCTATATAAAAACTCATCTTCCATCTGGATAAAACTCATTCCTATAAATTCATTTGGAAAACTGGAAAGGGTTGCCGGCTTTCTGAAAAGTCGTTTAAACAATCTGAATGTGTTTTAATAAAAGCTAAATATATGTGTACAATTTATGCAATAAATATAAAAAAAAAATGTATAATACCAAAATTATCAACCACTTTTTATGGAAAAGAAACAATGCACGGGTGTTGTCAAAGTTTTGATTGTGACATACACCTTTTGCTTTGCGCTTTTCTGTTACTACCCGTCCACACGAGCAATAAGTTTGGCAATTATTGCCGTGGCAACCGTCAAATTTGATTGCCGACACAAGATATTAACGTGTGGACCGCATGAATATATGTTAGAACACATATTCGGCAACAAATGTTATAATACATTGCCGAGCAATAATCTTTTAACACATGCTGTCAAATTGAATTGTCATTTGATTGTCTTAGAAGAAAACAACACTGTTTATAATGTTTTAAGATTTGTACGTGTTCGCTACCAAGATATGCAAGCAAGAACATTGGCAATTGACGTCGCGTTTCTGCCGGCGTTATTGCTTGTATCAAGACACGAAATGTTGCTCGTGTGGTCGCAGTGTTAAAGTTACACTGCGACCACACGAGCAACATTTCGTGTCTTGATACAAGCAATAACGCCGGCAGAAACGCGACGTCAATTGCCAATGTTCTTGCTTGCATATCTTGGTAGCGAACACGTACAAATCTTAAAACATTAAAAACAGTGTTGTTTTCTTCTAAGACAATCAAATGACAATTCAATTTGACAGCATGTGTTAAAAGATTATTGCTCGGCAATGTATTATAACATGTGTTGCCGAATATGTGTTCTAACATATATTCATGCGGTCCACACGTTAATATCTTGTGTCGGCAATCAAATTTGACGGTTGCCACGGCAATAATTGCCAAACTTATTGCTCGTGTGGACGGGTAGTTAGAAACGTTTGTTGCCGAATATGTGTTCTAACATATATTCATGCGGTCCACACGTTAATATCTTATGTCGGCAATCAAATTTGACGGTTGCCACGGCAATAATTGCCAAACATATTGCTCGTGTGGACGGGTAGTTAGGTTTCGGCTTCTCGTTAGCATACATCAGGGATGGATAACAAGTACTTTTCAGACATACTACTACTAGGTGATTTATATACCGCTACAATTGTCATGTCAGTCCATTTATATTTAGCTGTACAGCCTAAAATTCAATATTTAGAGTCCTCAAATTTCTCAAATTGTTTGTTTATTGTCCACTCATTTTTATAGTAAATGACTACACCTCCTGTTCGACTAGAGTTAGATAAACACGCAACTTTATTATAATTTTTCAAAGTTAAATGTGTCTCTGATAAAATAATAAACTGGTTTTTCCGTTTCCGCCAGTATCTCCAGCTGACTAAAGTTATTTGTTTGCGTGTGTGGTATAAAATTTATGAAATAAAATAAAAACACAGTATTTTAATTAAAATTTGTGATGAGTTCCTTTATTTTTTGAATTATTTGTTACCTTGAATAGCTAGAAGTGTTTCCGAGAAAGTTCACAAAGCAAGTGCTATAACTAGTAAAAATTGAAGATGGCGAAGACAATGTTTAACCTACCCGTTAGCGGTTTACTCGTTGGAATCCAAGAAAATATTCCAGCCAAACAATGTTGATAATAAGGAATAATATTTGGGTCCCAACAGAGAATTCCAATAAAATACATAGACGGAAAACTAATAAGTTAATAATATAAACAAAGATATCAAACGTAAAATTCAGCTTAAACATTGCCGGCCACTTTGCAGGAACATAGTTACATGCAAGGCAGTGAATTTTAAGTATAAATAATAAAGTAAATACTTCGCTATAATTCAAGGTATATTTATATATATATTTTTTCACAATACAAAATGCGAATGGTTTTTACGACAGATCCATCAACTGAGGTTTGCGGCATGGTTTTCAGCAGATCCATAAACTGAATATGGTTTTTACCAGAGACCAATAAACTGAACCCGTGCGGGATGGTCAGATCCATGAACTGTGTTAAAAAACGATATTAAAACGGGGATTGGCCAGAAATGACCCACCCAAATATCGTGTGTTGAGCCATCAGACAACCCGGACTCGTTGTTGATTGGCCTGTAAATACTTGGGCAACTACTTCTGGCCCCAAAACCAGTGCCACCTGACCGGAGTGGTAAAATGTGGGATCCGCCAACTTGAAATCCGGAAATTGATTTCCAATTGTTGGCGATACGTCTTCGACGGGCGTTTTCACACCACGCATCGCAGAAACTTTAGCGGTTAATGAAATCCGCTTTAATGGGTCATAAATCGATTCAATATTCACACGACAATATGAATCTGCAACAGGAATCATTAACCGCTGCACCAAATGTTGGCAAATATAGCTGTGGCTGCAGCAAAGGTCAATGACTCCCCGCAATTGAATCTTTTTATTCCCCATGCGCAATTTCACCTGAAATGTTGGTGAGAACGCTATCACGTGGCGAAGAGGCAGCATAGGCCCAGCCGACGTGCTTGGGAGCGGCCGTGAAGAGGCAGGCACTGGCTTCGATTTGATGGTGGAGGATTTTTTGTCTTTCGCACCCGGAGAATGCTGCAGTGTTATGTTCACCCTGACATCTATTACACTTCTGAGTGCTAGGACAATCTTTCCTTGTGTGGTGCTCTGACAAACAGCGCGAGCAGTAACCAAAGGTAAGGATATGCCGCATTTTTTTGTCATGGGCCAAGCGTTTGAAGCGAAAGCACCCTCGTAAGGGATGCGGTTTCTTGCAAAGTTTGCATTGCTTGGCCTCAACCTTTTCGACGACTTTCGGCGACGTCGACGAGTCGGAGTTGTCAATGGGCTGGCGTTTGCTGGCGACTTCGATGGTATTCGTCGAAGTGGCAGGACCATCCGCCTTGGGAATGACCGCAGAAACCCCTTCAGACAGCGGTGCCTCCAATGATGGGCCCGATACCTCCATCGCCTCTTCGTATTCCTCCAGCAATACAGCTTCCGAAAAAATGGGTAAAGCGTCCATATTACTAGGAAAGAATGAAGTTTAGTAAATGCGATAAAATTAGGTGGTCAAAATGACCAGTTTTGTGATTGGTCGTCTAACAATCCCATTTTGTGTTCGAACGTCGGCGACGCGAACATGATCATCAGTACCTGGATACGTTTTCACGACCCGACCTAGCTTCCAGGCAGTGGGCGAAAGTTGCTCATGACGAATAGCAACTAAATCATTTACAGCTATATCACGCTCAGGAAATTTCCATTTATAACGTTTATGCAAATTCTGTAAATATTCTTCTTTCCATCGGCGACAGAAATCATGCGTAAGTGCCTTAACTTTGCGGTATCTATTTATCAAACCTATTGCTGACTCATATATTGAAGGTTTAGGGGCGCCAATATTGGCCCGCCTATCAAAAAATGACCCGGAGTAAGAGCCACTGGCTCATTAGGACCATCCGACATAGGACATAGTGGGCGCGAATTTAGGCACGCCTCTATTCTCGCGAGCACAGTCGAAAGCTCCTCTAATATATACTTAACAGATTGAGCCTCCATGCGAAAATGATGTTTAAAACTTTTGACAGCCGCCTCCCAGAGTCCCCCCATATGGGGCGCGCCAGCTGAGATAAACCGCCATGAAAGACCCTGAACTCCAAATGTTGAACACATACGAGCCTGACTTTCCTTAAAAAAAGTGCGAAAATCCTTTTCAATCTCCCGAGAAGCCCCTACGAAATTTGTGCCATTGTCAGAAAATACTGTTAGTGGACAACCTCGCCTAGCAATAAAACGATGAAAAGCAGCCAAGAAGGCATCCGACGACAAATCCGTCGTAGCTTCTAAATGGACTGCTTTGGTGGAGAAGCAAACAAAGATACAGACATAGGCTTTTGTTATTCGACAAGATCGACCGGTAAAACTTCTCAGGTCAAAGGGACCTGTGAAATCCACGCCAGTAGTGGTAAAAGGACGATTTAAAGTAGTTCGCTCTGGAGGAAGTGCCGCCATGATCTGATTGCATGTGCGTTTCCTATCCAAAATGCAACGTTTGCAGCGGTTCACTACAGTGCGAACCAACACCTTGAGCCGTGGGACCCAATATTCAACGCGTATAATCCGCAGCATCAGCTGATTCCCGCCATGAATCGAAATCATATGTACAAACTCTGACAACAAAATCGTAAACCTACTTGAATATGGTAGAATAATTGGATGTTTTTCAGTGTAGGATAAAGAGTGAGATTTCACCAAACGACCATTCAACCTCATTACTCCATTGCTGTCCAAAAAGGGATTAAGGGACTGTAACGAACTTTTTGCGGAAATCGGTTTTTTCAACAAAAGACATTGATATTCCTCAGGATAATGAACTCTTTGAGCCAAAATCGCCAATCTCAACTTCACCTTCGATATTTCATCACTTGAAATCGTTGTCGACTCAAAAGTATACTTGCCCCTATGTGCAGAATGTGTCCGATAGTAAAAACGAAACAAATATGATATCACTCTGAGAGCACGATCAAGCTTAGAAAATCTATTCAACACATCTTCAAAATCTGAAAAGAATACTGCATGCGTCTTAATAGCTTTGGCCTCGACATCTGTGTCCATAGGCGAAAGATCCTTTATGGTCCAATTAGACTTAGCATTACGCAGCCACGTCGGTCCATGCCACCAGAGATCACTTCCTGCCAGATCCGAAGGTGAAACTCCTCTACTAGCTAAATCTGCTGTATTATCTTCCGACCTAACATGATACCAGTTGTGTTTTCCGACATTCTCCTGAATTCTGCACACTCTATTAGCAATAAACGTTGTCCAACTAGTTGGCGTTTTCCTCAACCAACAAAGCACAATAGTAGAATCGGTCCAACAATACACCTGTTTGATTGAAATACCAATTTCGCTACTCACTGTTTTTAAAAGCTCAGAAGCCAAAACTGCTCCACAAAGTTTCAGCCGAGGCAAAGAAATAGATTTAATAGGAGCGACTTTCGTCTTACAAGAGAGTAAGTGTGCATAAATTTGGCCAAATGCTTCAATGCGAATATAAATTGCCCCCGCGTATGCTTTTTCCGAGGCGTCGGAAAAAACATGAATTTCTGCTATAGAATCTGGAGAATAATGTACCCATCGCGGTATCCGAATACTGTTTACATCCTTATAAAAATCAACGAATTTTCTCCATTCCCTTTCCGTTGACGAGAGCAAGAAATCATCCCAATCAATATTGTCGAGCCATATCTTCTGCATAATCATCTTTGCGACAACAATTACCGGAGCTAGCCAACCTACAGGATCGAATAGCTTTGCAATCGTAGACAAAACCTCTCTTTTTGTATACCTAAACCTTTCAATAATGGGCTCCACTTTGAAATAAAATGAATCCAGCTGAGCATTCCACTGAATACCCAGTGTCTTCGAACTACTAGACTCCACAAAGGTCAAAAGCTTTGAATCCACCAAGTAATCTGGCGGTAAATCATCAACAATTTTGATCTCATTTGATGTCCATTTCCTCAATTCAAATTTAGCTGAAGACAAAACAGTTATTAATTCGTCCCGGGCTCTCAAAGCAGATGAAATATCATGAGCCCCCGTCAGTACGTCGTCAACGTACATATCCCTGCGTAAAATATCAGCAGCAAGGAGGTACTCAGCCTCCGAATCCTCTGCCAACTGTAACAATGTCCTTATGGCTAAGTAAGGAGCGCAGTTGACACCAAACGTCACTGTCTGTAACTCATACGTCATTACCTCTGCCATGGGAGAAGATCGAAAATGAATACGCTGAAATGGCGTATGAGCGGGATCGAGACGAATTTGTCTATACATCTGAGTGATATCGCAGTTAAATACATATCGAAAGAGCCTCCAACGCAAAATCAACAGAACTAGATCTGATTGTAAAGTGGGCCCCACATAGAGGCAATCATTTAGACTATTTCCATTAGAGGTTCTGTTCGATGGATTAAACACCACACGCAATTTTGTGGTCTTTCTGTCAGGCTTAATCACTGGGTGATGAGGAAGGTAACACGAAAGAGAAGGTTTAGCAAAATTATCCGATACAGGCTTCATATGACCTAAAGTTAGATATTCTTCAACCACATCATCATATAATTCCTTGACATTAGGTTTACGCAACAAAGAGGACTCATTTCTCAAGAATTGTGCCATGACATTCTGTTTCGAAAAGCCTAAACTGATAGAATGAGGAAATTCCGGCTTAAAAGGTAGCGTCACTACATAACGACCGTCGGAGTCGCGCCGCGTCGTTTTCCTATAATTATCGTCACAAAATTTATCCATCGGTGAAACAATTTTCCTTTTAGAAGTTTCTTCAGGTTCCCAAAAGCGAAGAAGATTTCTATTTAAATTGTCTTCCAGAGACGCTTCTATTGTGGTCGAATAAGTCTGAACGCGTGATTCTTGAACAGATCCTGTAACAATCCATCCGAATACGGTCCGTTGCGCCACCAAAGATCCGAAAATATCACGATTAATTTCGCCTAAAAGAATCTGTGGATACAAATCAGCGCCTAAAAGTACATCAACAGGCCGAGTTTGGTAAAAACGAGGGTCTGCTAGCTGTAAATTCGAAAAACTATTACGATAACTAGATCCTACAATGAACGAAGGCAAATGGCCTGATATATTAGGTAGTACCAGGGCCATGGTTTCCAATAGGATAGATGAATCTAAGGGAGAACCAATTTTCAAACTACAAACTTTTCTAGTAGTGGCAGAAAGAGTTTGATTAATTCCTGAAACTCTGACATTCGTAGAATGTGCAAATAGTTTCAAGCGATTCTGTAAATGCTCAGAGATGAAAGATGACTCTGAAGCGGGGTCAATCAAGGCTCGAGCTGGGTAAGTCATACCATTATGAACAATATTCACCATAGCTGTTCCCAGAAGCACTTTTCGGTTCTTAGAGACATGAAATACCTGTCGAGTAGGATTACTGCTCGAAGATATGCCACTCGATGTAGAAGGCAGGGAGTAATCTACTTGAGCATTCTGGGCCAAATTGCCAGACGTGGTAGCAAAATTATCCCTAGGTGCAACTTCCGAGGTAGCATTATCTCGATGTAGTAAAGTATGATGCCTTTTATTGCAAATACTGCAATTAAAAGCACTCTTGCAACTCTTTACTTCATGTTCACGTGATAAGCAATTCACACAACAATGAAATTTTTTCACAGTTGAAAATCGTTCCGAAATTGAAGAATTTTTGAACCGCTTACATCCTCTCAAGAGGTGTCCTGAATTCCGACATAAAACACAAGACGTAGAAGCAGAAGTAGAATTTACAACATGAGCCCTGACCCTGTGACCCGTATTCTTTTCAGATTGCTGCGAACTTTTAAGATCATGAACACACTCCAAAGTCTGAATCCTTTCCGTCAGAAATTCATCGAAACTTTTCCACGAGGACAAAACCGATTTATTACGAACACTTTGTTCCCATAAACTAACGGTAGGAGTGGGTAAGCGTTGAATCGAAAGGAAAATTAAAATAGGATCCCAATTGTCTGTTGAAACTTTGTAAATAGAAAGCGATGTGAGACAATTATTAATACTGCGCTGCAAAGTTTTTAAACCGGCACTAGATTCCTTATCAACGGAGGGAAGGTTAAATAATAATTTCAATTGGTTATTAACCAACATACGAGGATTTTCATATGCCTCCTTAAGGTTTCGCCAAGCAACATCAAACCCCTCGTTACTTAACGGGCACTTAGACACGATTTCATTCGCTTCACCGGCGGTTTTACGTATTAAATAGCAAAGACGTTCTATATTACTAAGACGCGAACTATTTATATATATGGCTGTAAATAAATCTCTAAATGCAGGCCATGATATATAATCTCCTTCAAATGTTTTTACATCACAAGGAGGTAGTGTTAAATTATGTTCTGAGTTGCCCAAGTGTGAGTTTTTAACAGAAGATTCATTTACTTTTGGCGTGTTAACCTCTAAATATTGAGACTTTTCATTAATCAAGGCTAAACAATTAAGGTAAGCCATATAAGTACTCTGATATTTAGAAGCAGCCACATTTACATCTTCAGAGTTCACTTTGGTATTATCGTCAACATAGTCGACCCACCCTTCATATGCATCCTTAACTTTTTCCCATTTCTTAATTCGTCGCGTTGAATTTGCTGCGAATTTAATGAGGGAATCCGATACGCGCGTAAATTTATTTAAATATTTGTTCGCCATGATTTATTTTTTAATATATAAATTAGTCGCAAATTTATGGGAGAAAATTAATGCACACACGATATAATAGTCAAAGTGACCAACGGTAGGGTGTATACCAAATAAAGTAAAAAGAACAAGATGAACAAATAAACAACTTTGTAATTACAAATTAAGCAAAAAGACACTCACACTTGTTGTTGCACTCTGTTAGAATAATATATAAATTATAATAAATATTATTTAATTTAATTGAAATAATTTAACACTCAGTAATTTAAGATAGAAAGTGCAAATATTTTATAAAAAAAATTATTTTTATTTGCAATTCCGTCCGTCCACGTAAATAAAACCACAGAAGATTTTTTTCGTATCGACCGAAAATTAATTAAAACAAACGTCAAAAATAATGGTTAATTATTTCTACTAATGAAGGATGAAACGCGATCAATCACGAAAACAATTTATGTATATAATTATATATGTATATACAAGTGTATAATATGTATGTGTGTATTTTATTTCTTTTATTACCTTACACACTTTTTCTTTTTTCACTTTAACACAATTAAATTAAGAACTTATTTTACGCACCTTTAATTTAATTGTTCGATATTTTCCAAATAAACGAAGAATATTTTGGTGGTTTGGATGAATTCTCAACGATGAAATTCCTTGATGCAAGTGAGAAAAAGAAAATACGATGAGTTAATTTCTTACAAAAATTTCCAAGAAATCCGGCTCAGAGGACCAAATGTTTGCGTGTGTGGTATAAAATTTATGAAATAAAATAAAAACACAGTATTTTAATTAAAATTTGTGATGAGTTCCTTTATTTTTTCAATTATTTGTTACCTTGAATAGCTATAACTATAACTAGTAAAAATTGAAGATGGCGAAGACAATGTTTAACCTACCCGTTAGCGGTTTACTCGTTGGAATCCAAGAAAATATTCCAGCCAAACAATGTTGATAATAAGGAATAATATTTGGATCCCAACAGAGAATTCCAATAAAATACATAGACGGAAAACTAATAAGTTAATAATATAAACAAAGATATCAAACGTAAAATTCAGCTTAAACATATTAATAAGTCCCTGTATATTTGTATAAAGCACTTTAATTTTCTTTGGTTGTTATTCTGTTAACCCTATTTTCCTTCTTCTATTATTTAATTTGTTTTGATATACTGGACACTGCTTATCATTAGTTAAATCATTCTCATCTAGACCCATATTCAACTTTTCATTCATACGCCTACAGTTTATATACTTTGATACTAATTCATTCTTACATTCCTTACTTTGGTGGTTTCCAAGGCAATTTATACATACTTCCTCGTTTTTACAATCTTTCGGCAGATGATTATAACCTTTGCACCTATAACATCTGATGACCTCCGTTCCATCAAAAACTCTACATCTCTCCCACCCTATATTTACTTTCTGAGCCTCGATCAATTTTGTATACGTTTCTCCGTCTGTTGCAAGTTTTATTGTATGCATTATTCTAATATTCCTTCTATATTCAAATGTTTTTATTATCTTAATCTCGGTGCCACTCAAAAAATTATTCTGTTTTCTCAATTAACACTTCTTCAGAATATTTAAATGACATGTCAGATATGTTTATCTTCATATGCTTGGGTTTTGCCACCTTCACTATATATTCTTCACTCATTTCATTTTGAATAGCATTCTTGATTTTTTCTCGTTCTACATCATTGTCGGTTTGTATTACCACAGTACCATTTTTTCTACTTTCAATGTTTGTTATCTTTAAATTAGCTGGATCCACTTTTTTATTCAGATCCTCTCTTGTTTTTTCACCACCTTGTTTTTCTTTTGGCTTTACTATCACAGGCCTTTGTTTACTCAGATCTTGCAACATTGTTGTTTACTTTACAGCATCCGAATAAGAAATTTTTTTTTGCTTAACGCCTGTTTCATTAATTACTTTCTTTATGTCATTGCACATTTTGCTATTGTTTTCTTCTATTTGGTTACACGTTTCCTTGTTCTTATTTTCTACTTCTTTTAGTTGGCCACACAGCTTTTGCTTCTCGTTATCTATTTTATCTATTTTTTTTATTCTTTCTTCATAACGGCTTTCAACTGCTTTTAATAATTGTTTAATTTCTCTTTCGTTTTGTTTAAGAGATATATTAAGATAATTTTTGCATTCAATTATTTATCTTCAAAAAACAAAACGCACAAAATTATTTTTAGCCAAAACTCCAGCTGAATAATTGTCTATTCCGGCACACTTGCTGGTGCTGTGATACACCTTTTTACACACTCCTTCGCAGCAAGTTCCAGTTTCACCACGTATTGCAGATTTCCAACTGCTGCATTCAGATATTATGGCGGCTTCACTTATATATATATATATATATATATATATATATATATATGAAGGTACCAAACTTTTGTTTATTTATATTTTATTTCAAACAGTGTTATTCGACTATTTTTTATTGACTGCCTGTTAAGGAAATAATCCGTTTATAATTTGCAATAGTTTTTGTCTATTAAAAAACACTCTTGATATTTTTTATAATTATTTTAATATTTATCATCAAATAAGCGTCCGATCAAAGTAAATATTTTATTTATTAGTATCTGACTGATGAAAATTGTATTTATTTTGTAAACTCGTTTATAATAAATGTCTATTTTAAAGAAATATATATTAGCTCATCCAGATCTATATGGCCTGGGTACTCATTTGTTCTTGCATGCTTTGCTTAGAACTATTTTCAGGGTAGAAAATGTTGTTTCACAATTATATGTGGTACCAAACATTGAATACAATTTGTAGATTTCTGTCTTCAGTTTTTTTGATAAACAGAAAGCAAACAGAAAGTTAAAAGTAAGCAGAGGTTTTTCTCTGCGCCACACACAAGCAGCGTTGTCAACTTTGAAATTTTAAAATGCACTGAAGTTGAGAAAAAATGCGTATTTATGGAAAAAAGCACTGATTTTTTTTTTTTATTTATTAAAATTTTATTTTAAAAACTTACTTTTAACAAATAAATATACACAAGTATAATATACTTGCATAATTAATATAGTATATTAACATTTTATCAGAAAAAAATAATAAAAAATTAGAATTTTACATTTCAAGGTTAGAAAAATTAACAAATAAAAATAAAAACATTAAAAATAGTACATATGTATGTAAGGTATATTATTATATTTTATTTAATAAAATATACAAAAGAGATCAAAGCATCACATTTAAATTAAAATAGTTTTCAGATTAAAAATTAAAGAAATCAGTATTTTCTTCATTATTATTATCATCTGGCCATAATTCAGTCTTAATTTCAAATTCGGATGTTTTATAAACATCATTGCTATTAATAAGACGATTTACGCTATCAGGTATTTGGTAAGTTTCACAAGAAGAATTTTCCCTTTTCTAGCCATTTTTAATGTGAAGCAAAGCATTTACCGCATTTAAGGACATTCGGTTACGAATTTTAGATTTAAACAAATTCATTGCACTAAAAACGCGCTCAACTTCTGCATTGGAATAAGGAAGTGATAACATTTTAAGTGCGAAACTTGCTAGTTCCTCAAAGGGATTTATATTTACAGCGTCTTTGTATTGTTTAACCTCAGTCCAAAAATCTAAAGTAGAATCAATATTATTCCATTGCATTAGATGAATCATTCGCCATCCATTTTCAATACAATTGATTATTTCGGCATCGGATTCAAATTGTGCAGCTAATGGCGTAATATCTTGTTTAAAATGTGATAAAACATTTTTAACGTTAATGATGTTAATTTTACTTAAAAATTCAAAATTAGATGGTAATCTACACCGTATCTCTTCAACTAATTTTTTTGTAAATTTGAAACAATTTTTCGTAATTTCTATTTTTGTTTCCCCGTTAATATTTTTTATATTGCAAGCTTCTTCAAATTTATAACCTAAATAATAAACGCTTTCAGGGGAGCTATCAATTTCACCTGTTAAAAAATCAAAGTCACTGTCAGTCTCAGCTATCTTTGAAATAAGAATTTTCAAAAGATTGTGCAAGTCATCAAATAATTTAGTTTGGTCTGCGCAATTGGATTCAAATGCTAAATTTACACGTTGTACATCTTGCAGAATGTCAGATAAATATATCAAGTATACATAATTTTTTTCATCATTATACATTTTTTAAGCTGGTTTGATATATAACATTGTTGTGTCATAGGCAAAGTATTAAATAAGGTTTTTAGTTCAAGCCACATCTTTAAAACTGCCTTAACGGATTTTTCAATTGAAAGCCAACGAGTTTCAGCGATCAATGGTACTTTTTGTGGATTGTCTTCGTCAGTGTTTATTAATTGGTATATTTTTTCATACGTTTTCTGTCTAACAGATGAATGGGAAAACCAATTATGTGTTTCTCTTAAAAAGAAATCTAAATTGTCCGGCAGAGAAGATCTTGCTGCTGATACGACTGCTAGTTGAAGGGAGTGGCAAACACATCGAATTAAAACTAAAGACTTTAAATTATATTTAGAATTAAGTTTCGCAAAAACTCCATTATTTACCCCTGTCATAATAGCAGCATTATCTGTAGCTATACCTATCATTTTTTTTATTGGCAATTTAAAAAGCTTTAACATTTTTTCCACCCCTTCAACTATGCTATCAGAAGTTCCGGAATTCAAATCCGTTAGTGCTAAAAATGTGGCTTCAATATTTTTTCTCCTCACTATAATATCTTATTACTATTCCTAACAATTTCATTACTGAAATATCAGTACTTTCATCAATAATGAGACTATAGTAAGAACAGCCAATGTCTTCCAATAACTTCTGAATAAAATGTGGTGCCAAAATGTTTTTTATTATGCAACTGCATTTAGTTTTGTGCATAGAGAATCCACTTGCTTTGCTATCTACAAATATTTTATTACAAATACCTGACAAATGATCTGTATTGTTGAACGAACAATGTGAGGCGATAAAAAGAGCTAACTACCCTTGAGCTTTTTGTTTTTCATCTGAAGTTTTTGGTTAACGTTCAAAACTTAAGACTGGTTGTTGATGACGTTTGTCGCTAAAAGGGCTGACAGCCAAGATGTGCTTCTGCGATCCAGCATGTCTTAATAGGTCTGCGTATCTAGCATTAATGTCACATTTGCAATAAAAACATCTTGCTTTTCTTTCATTGTTTGGACAGGGCCGAATCCACTGCTTCAATTTATTCTGCGATTCCCAAATCTTTCGATATTTTTGCTTAAAACTTTCCGTTTCCATATTTTATGTGTTTAAACTGAAAAAGAAACATAACAAATTAGTTCTGCTTTAAAAAATTATAAATAAAATAATAAATCATACCGTCAAACCCAGAAGTACATACATACATATGTAAATCCGCTTGTTGAAAAACTCTTGTTTTTTTTTTCAAACAAATGTAACCATGTTTGTAATTGAAAATATGTACACACCAACATACTACATGCATACGTATGTATGCAATCAGAGATTTTTTTTAAATCCTTTTGTTTTGCTAATTTTAAAGATTAACACAAACTTCTTATATAAAAAGCAGTAAAATTTAAAAGATTTTCAGTTTATTTATACACTTTTTAAATTACTTTCTTTCTTTTGGCAAAATCTTAGGAGCAAACACAATCACTTTCAATAGCAAGAACTCTTCAATTAAATGAAACAAAATACGATGATTTTTTTTCTGATCAATGCAAATTCACAACAGAAAAAGTCACCCGCGCACGTAATCGTTTTTTCCCCATGTTTTGCGAATTATGATTGTCAAATAACATGAAATAACAAAAAATTTAACAAACAAAATTCTCTTTACACTAACAATATGCATGTGGTAAAAGAAGAAAAAAGAGTATTTCGCTTGCAAACACCTTCTTCAACAAGCTGACTGTTTGTTGTAAAATATGAATTCGCGCTTTTTTAATTACAATTCTTGGTTCTCTTGTTGTATTCTTTGAAATGAAAAGAGAAAAATTTACAGAGTCGGAAGAAATGGTAATAAAATGGTTGTGTTTTAAAGTACTCAATACATTTTGTTACACTAAAAAAAATTTGCATTGCAAACGGTTTGGTGCCACCGAAAATTTTAAAAAGCACTGAAATTCTGAAAAAAAAGCACCGAGCACTGTCTTCAAATTTGTTTGCGTCGAAAACTTTAAAATGCACTGAAAACAGTGCAAAAAGCACTGAGTTGACAACGCTGGACACAAGCCCAACTGTGTTTATGTGGTAGTGCACATCACTGTTATACAGTTACCTGGGGTGTCGATAGTAACTAGTGTGAGTGAGACGCAAAACTCTCGAAAGAGTGTAAACAATCAGTGGTCTGGCTGCACTTAAAAAATAATTGCCAACGAGGCTTGATGTTGACTGACTCAGAGCTGTTTTGCGACTGTAAAACTGGATTCACCCATTGTTTCGGAACAACAAATTTGTTCCGAAACAATTTAATTTATTGAGTGTTTCTGCTGAAACGATTCACCCACTTCGAACAATTGTTCTGGAAAAACAAGGGTACCATATGAGATATTTTTGTAAACGATGCGTGTTAGTTTTTCAATTAAAAGCAATTTGCTTGTTTTCTTGGCGTCACACTCATATATTTTATTGTGTATTTGTATGTTGAAATACTTTACAAAGTAAATTTGCAAAGTATTTGGTGCACAGATGCCGACGGAGTGACTTAGACTATATGCCGGCGATGTTATTAACCCGTATTTTTTTCCGTCACTGTGACTGACTGTACACGACCTATGCCTTCACATAAGAAGTAGCAACGTAGTTAACCACGGAATATTCCTCAGAAGAACTGTAAAACTATACAGTTATCTGAGGTGTTGAAATTAACTAGTGCGAGTGAGACGCAAAACTCTCGAAAGAGAGTAAACAATCAGTGGTCTGGCTGCACTTAAAAAATAGTTGCCAACGAGGCTTGATGTTAACTGACTCAGAGCTGCTTTGCGACTATTTTATTGTGTAATAAACAAATTGTAAATTAAAAAATCTATGTACATATAATATGATGTGGCATCTCAGTTCAACTTTACTTAAAAATTTAAAGTAACTGGCATCACAGTAACAGTTGAAATGTTTCAGAACAAAAATTTAAATTAAACCAATTCATGTTCCGAACAAAGTTAACTCTCTTTCGCTCTCTCTCTCTCTCTCTCAAAAAGAGAGACGTCAAACTACATATAAAAAAAATTGTCTCGGAACAAATTTTTTGTTCCGAAACAATGGGTGAATCCAGCTAAAGGCTCATTTAGCCGAACGTTGAAATCGTAAATGTTACGCTGCGATTACACATGCAAGTAGTGGCATGCCATTGCTGTATACGTATTAGCATCGAAAAATTATTCGAAATAATCGAATCTCATGCAATTTGCTTTTCTGTCTACACATGCCATTGTTAGTTCATTTTCAAAATGTCGTCGAAGCGTAAACTTCGATTTTGATTCCATTTCAACTTTTTGTTTTGTTTGTTATGTAGAGTTACCGAGTTCACCATATAGGCGCATTTTTTGGGGAAAAGGTTAGCATATATTATTATTAATGTTATTTTAATAATATGAATGCTCTTTAATTAACAAACTAGCTATTTTTATGCGAATTTCAAGAAATACTGCATAATAATACATTACATAAGTTAAAACTTTAATTACAATTTTACTGTAATCCAGAAAGTTTGCATTAAATTTTTGGCAGGGTAACATTGATTATCGTTTTGACATTCAGTGGCATGCAAGTGCCAAATTTTTACTCGCATGCAAAATTAGCTGCCACTAGAAAAATTGTATGTGTATTAGTAAAAAGTTGTAGGTGTATTGACTTTTTCGAACTCCCAGTTGCATGTGTAAACGCTAAGTTAGGTAAATGTGTCAGCTGATCCAAACTGTAATATGGGAAGTTGTGAAAACGCTTACTTGACTGCAGAAAATAGATTTTTCATAATATATATTTAGAAAACAACATCATGATATGAACTGTCAGAAAACCTACACATACACAAATTTAGACACAAGAAAAGAACTTTATGTATTAAAATAGACGCCAAAAGTAATTTTTAAACAATCGCATTAAACATATATATATATATATATATATATATATATATATATATATATATATATATATATATATATATATATATATATATACTATATAATAAAAAACTAAATATAAATAATATAAAACACGCTGTATCATTAAAGTAAAGGAAGATGTTTACTGCACGGTTGGATGATAATTATGAAATATTATGATATTTACAATAGCACGTTTTCCACTACATATATATTAATATTTATACAAATATATTTTTCTCTTTATTCTCCCGAAGTTCTCTCTCATACTATATCAGAATTAATATGAGGCACGGAATATAAAATATCAGGTATAGACGCTATGTAAGGTTACGTGACAGCTGTAGACAGTGATGGGATGTATTTTGATACTTATTTCTCTTTTGATATGTTTAGTTGATAAATATGTATAAGAACATGACATACGCATTTTATATGTATGTTTAACTTTCTAAATAAATGTTTTATTCTCAATGAAATGTCGTATGTCTGTATGTGGTTGTTCGTTTCAGGTGTATTAAACACTCGTTTGTACGTATGTATATATAAACATTTTGCAATACTGCAAAACATATAATATATATTGTAATATGGAAAAAAATGTGCCCATTCTATTAAACTTATTCCAAGGAATGACTCATTATACTATTAGTTGTGTATATTGGTGTTTGTGATGCCTCTTTGTACCATTTAATTAATTTGAGTACTTTTTCAACACGAGCGACAATAACAAAAATATATTAAAGTGCCATCAATGTTTTAAACAGTTTTATAGAGTTTTATTGTATTTCTTTTTGAAAGTGATACGCATCAGATTTTTTGTGATAAACATATCTTCCACATCCATTATATTATGTTATTTTCTTTATTAAATACAATCAATCGATATACATAGCTTACAAGAAACACAATATTTTGGAGTTTTTTATAATTTTGTTTTTATAAATTTTTATATGTTCTTTGTTGTTGTCAAAAACATATGACACGATTTTAAGCATTCTGTAAGTGTAGCAACATTTACCTAACATTTACACTTAGCTCACATTTACGATTTCAACGTTCGGCTAAATGAGCCTTTACAGTCACACCTAAATAAGCCTTTACAGTCACACCTAAATACGGGCAGCAAGCGTCTTTTAGCTGTCAAAAGTTCTCATGTCCATGCATTTTGTATGGAGCATACCGAAATAATGCGGCGGCAACGCTTTGCTATTGGAAAATCCGATTTTAACAGAGCGTTTCCCAATGAAGTTAGTTGCAGAAGAAAAAAATTGTAACCAGAGAAAAAAAGCAAAAATTTACAAAAGTGAAATAAATAATAAAAGAAAAAATTCGTATTAGAAAATGGATATAAGAAAATATTTACAATATGATTATATACATTCATATGTATGCACGTTTGTAATTTGTACAAAATTTCAATAACAAAATCACAAATGTCGTCCGTCTAGCTGTTAAAATAATAAGGGTTGTTTAATTTGTTTATTTGATAACCCTGTTTTTATTGTTTTTCGACATAGGTATGGCATTTCAGCGTTAAAGCTCAGCAGAAAAAAACGTTCCGCTCTCCGCCCGTATTTAGGTATAGCTGTTATAGATAGGTTACAAATATTTAACGTGCTGGTTCACAGTGCTTTTAAGAAAATTTTGTGCCCAATTTTAAAACTACAGAGTCACTCCTAAGGCCATTTAGGATGGAGGGATAAGGCACGGGAAGATCAGAGAACATATTACCTTCGTCATAAAAGGTTATAAATTAAATTTTTAAGGAATGTAGGCTTAAGGAACACAATTTGTTAAGTATTCACAATGTTTTTCACTTTCAGTAATTTTGATTCTTCTTACTAATCAGCTGACACAATCGAAGCCAAATGTCGAAATGTATTTGAACTTTTGAGAGAAATGTAAATAGATATGTGACTAAATGCTCCGTTAAAATTAAAACAAAATATGGTAATTGGTTTCTGAGTAAATTCAATTTTTGTTATAAGTGCCTTGAGTCACTCTTGCAGGTTAGAGGGTTAAATGATTTGTGTGCCATTCTATATTTGTTTTTATTTAAAATATCTGATTTTTCTACCCTTTCTGAAACTATTGGAATATATGTCATAGATTTATAAATCTTTGGTTCAATATTATTGTTTATGTTATTTATATTTTGTCGTCTGTTATATGGTGTTCAGACATACACCTTAATTGAGTATATCGCAATTAACAGCATTATTGAGCTCAATTACCCATACAAAATTTTAATTGGCTATTGATTAATTAAGGCTTAATTGTCTCTAAAATTGAGCAAAGCTTAAAATGCAGCACTGTAAAAGTTCGTTTAGTGAGCACCATAATGCCTACTGAACAAACTTTATGAAATTTGACAACTCATATGTAAACAAATTCACAGAAAAAAATAGCGATTCAAGTTGAGGGCGAGTTTTTAAAATAAAATTTTTGTTAATTTTATCAACGGGCTTAAGTTCGAATCTGCAAGACTGCAAACCATTTTTTATTATCTTATTATCGGACTGCCCTCGTAGTACTGAATACCTAAATGCCTAAATACCAGGCTGACAAAAAAAAAAAAAAACAAATGATACATATATAACCTATCCCTGCAAGAGCTCTCTAAAGGATAACAAAAAACTAATAGTGAAAAATAAAAATTTTCCTAACAACCAGACGTTACTTTACCTACTTGTGCGCTAGCACGACCCTTTTTACAATTACACTAAAATAAAATTTATGTACACTAACACTTACAAATACCTACAGAATTCATTACTTAAATAATATGCACTTATACTAATTTTATATATATTATTTTCTTAAAATTCCATATGGTTTTTCTGCCTAAAATTTTTACTTTTGCTAGGTCCAACGAATTATAATTTTCTTCACCTGCGCTGCATATATTTTCCACTGGGTCCTTAAAAATAAAGGTTGGTTTGACTTACTTTTTTGTTTCGTCTTGACTTTGCTAGCTTACCAGCTGGTAGGTTCTCTGCTGTCTTTGTCTCGGCTAAATACTTTCCCACCTTCTTGCAATCCACAACGAGATGCCACTTCAACACGACTCTATGACGCCTCTATATATTAAATTACAACACTCGGCTTAAGCGTCCTTAAATCTTATAGGTGTAGGTATTATGCCAATCCTTCATATATTCCTTACCCAGCTTTCCTATCTGCAACGCTTTAACTTTTCTTAGGATATAAATATACTAAATATATATGTAAATATATATATAAATATATATATATATATATATATATATATATATATATATATATATATATATATATATATTCTTACTTGCTATATTTATTCCTCTTTTTATATTTCTTTATTTTCTTCACTGTATACATATATCTATATCTTATCCCAAACAGCGTCTGTACTGTTTCGCTGACACTATGCAAATCTCTACCTAAAATTAAATTTTTAAAGTCTGACCGTTGTTGGTAGGAAAACCAACAACGTATGAGTTAAAACGATATATTCGACAGGGTCGAATCTTAAATATCCTCCAAATATTTAGTAAGTGAATTTAAAATGTTTAACTTAGTGGGACAGAGTTCTTTTATATAATATCGTACGTCAACGCCCACTAAAGGGGGCGAGGTTCAAAAATAGACAATATCATGTTTTCCACGGACGAATGTATGGGCATTGCTAGACCGTCTTAAACTTCATCACTAATCAATAATATACATATTTACTTTATGGGGTCCAATTCTCTTTGGGGGGTATACGGCTCTGGCAAGGGCCGTAGGGTAGACACTTCATCCTTGCCATAAAACCCGAAAAATAAATGCTTGGGATAATTATATACAAAATAAATGTTTTTATTTTTTTATAAGGCACCGTAAATAGGGCAAAGGGCAGAAACAGGCAGTTATAAAACTCTAAAAATAAATGCTTGGGATGATTAAGGCCGAGACACATAGAATCCGTCATACGTTATACGTCGACTTTTTCAACTGACAGCTGAGTTGAAATACATGCTTTCTTATGTGAGTTGTCACATTCAGTACTTCTGCGTCAAAGCAAAGTACGAAAGTTGGCCAACTTTTAACTTTTGACGTTCGTTGAATACTTTGACAGAAATCGATGAGCTTTTCAAATTGTTTTAATCAATTTTTTGTATTGTGTGTTAAGGAAAAATTAAATAATATACAAAAAAATGTTAGAAAATATATAAATTTAACATAAATAAATAAAATGGGGAGCATACAATTGATTTTATATCCGTCAGCAAAGTACTCATTGTGCCAGCCTTTTCCATCAGTACGTTTATGTCAGTTGAAAAAGGCGACGTATAACGTATGACGGATTCTATGTGTCTCGGCCTTTATACACAAAATTAAAAAAAAAATTTTTATAGGGTCATTTAGGGGGCAAAGGGGGAGGAGGGCAGAAATAGGCAGTTATAAAACTCTAAAAATAAATGCTTGAGACAATGATATACAAAATTTATTTATTTTTTTGGTAGGGTCATTTAGGGGGCAAAGGGGGAGGAGGGAGTAGGGCAGAAATCGGCAGCCATAAAACTCTAAAAATAAATGCTTGGGATAATTGTATACAAAATTAAAATTTTATTTTACTTTTTTTGGTAGGGTCATTTAGGGGGTGAAGGGGCAGGAGGGGGTAGGGCAGAGTAGTACCAGGTTCCGTCTCAGCTTCGTCATTAAAGCTTAAAAATGCTATTTTTAAGAAATGTAGGCTTAAGTAAAACAATTTGTTAAATTTTTATGTTATTTTTGCATATAATAACTCCCACTGAAGTGGGCGGGGTCCAAATTTTTTTTTAATATTTTATGGCTCCAGTTTTAAGGTGTTGGACCGTATTTTACATAAAAATATATCATTTGCTTAACAAAATAACCAAAAATTTTTAAAAATTATGTTGTTTTTTTGGGTTGGTTTAGCTCTTCTTAGGGGAACTTTTTTCCCTCTCGCCCGATTTCACCTATCTCCGAACTTAACCTGCTCTAAGTTTTAAAATATATTTATACCAAATTTCAAGAGTCTAGCTCTTTTCGTATGGACTGAATCGTGGTTTCCACAGACGGACGGACAGGCGGACATGCTCAGATCGTCTTAGATTTCATCACTGATCATTAATATATATATATAGACTTTATGGTGTCTGAGATGTATATTTCGATGCGTTACAAACGGAATGACGAAGTGAATATACCCTCCAAATTCTTTTTTGGAGGGCATTAGTACCAAGATTCATCTCGGAGGCCACAGTCCTACAGATAATTATGCATAGCATCAAGCCACATCTGCCATTTGTCCACCTCACCATACATGTACGTATTCAAAACTAATCTACTCTGCCAAAAAAATTATTCCAAATTTCCTATTGTTTCCTTGCATGGATAACTTATTCCACTATATTCTACTTCCCGACTACAATTCAATTGGGTTAATCACCAGATTGCAGGAATTCTCATCGCCTACTGCTGTCTTTTCTAGGTGAAAGGACTAGTGGCTTCCCATATATACTGGGATCCTCCTTGTCCCTTAATTGGTCCCCGACCAAGTGTAGCACCTATAGCGCAAACAAATCGAACGCTTCCATAACCGAAGGTAATTATTAGATAAATCTTCTCATATTCTGATGTAGTCCCAATATTAATATTAATTTCTTCTTTCCTAGGATCCTCGCACTTCTAATGGACTCGCCTCTATTTTTTCCCCGCATGGACCGCGCAATCTTCCCATTATCAGGCTTCTGTCTGAAAAAAACCTCCAAAGTGAAAATTTCCGAAACTCTCATTTGTCCTTGCATTAAACACTTACGGGAAGTAACCCTGTGATTTTGATAAAAAATCGATTTACGTTGTTTGCCCATTGCTTTATTTACAGGTCTACTTCGCTTTACGCGTTTCGTTGCTATAATTGTTATGTACCATAATACACCGCCTGAAGCTCAATAAAAATCCTGGACATCACAATTTCAACTAAATATCACAGATGGTCATTTATCCTACACTAAATCTAAGGTTCTCTGGTACTTGCCTATTAGCACAGATTTTAATTCCTATGTGCCTAAGACTAACTACAACACCCCATGTATATATGTAAGCGCACACATACACCTACATAAAGCAAAACGAACATCTTAACTAATCCTAATATTGCACTATTTCACAAATAAAACCCGGATATCCTTCGTATGATAAGCACCTAGGGATTTCCCTTGAAGTGTTTCTAATTCATACATGTTATTCCCTATTGGCTTGACAACTCTACACTTCGAAAATTTCCGACAAAATTTCGAATTAATATATTTGATGAAATCAATCAAAACTGCGTTTTCCATATAGACTTCTTGTCTTGGTAGAAACCTAATTTTTCTAGCGCCTTTATCGTATCGCTCCGCACTTTTCTCAAAGGCTCTCTGCATGTTCTGTTTAATTTTATCGCGCATCATTTCCAACCTGTCTTTTCGATTTACCTGCAAAATTTCGTGATCTGTTAGTGATAATAATTTCCTGCCAAACTGGTAATCAGCGCCATTCGTGTACATATGGCAGCCAAAAAAGCATGTGACACCTGTAGCTGCGTGCACAGATGTTCTTAGGGTACACTCGATTTCTGAAATATATAAATTCAAGTCTCGATGATCCTTGCTTAAATATGCTCTTATTGCTGATAAGACCGACTGATTTACACGTTCTCTAGCATTGCTTTGTGGGGAATATGCCGCCGTTTTAAGATGTTGAATGTTGTATGCTTTTATTAAATTTTCAAAACTTTTCGAAATAAAGTGACTACCATTGTCGCTATGAATGATCTCGGGTACTCCGAATTTATGAAAAACTTCATTAACGAGGGAATCAATCACCTTATTTGCTGTAGCTTCTCGCATCGCCCATGAAATCTATTAACACATGCTACAATATTTCTAACTTGTAGAACCATTTTTGGCCAATAGAAAAACCTTTTTAGTCTCTTTAGAGTTTTTGTTACTCCTCCATGTGCCGTTGTGAGTATTTTCTATTACTGCTTGAGTTATACTGGCCGGAATACAAAGCCTCCACGGACTTTCCTCATTTATTTGATCATAACTTGTTTTCTTGTATATATATCCATCGTGAACTTATAAATCTGGCAATATTTCTGCATTGTTTTTGATGTGTTCTACCAGATCTAAATATTCTTGGCTCTCAAACTCTCAAATCCCAAAATTTCAGTTATGTTTAACTCATCAAGTGATGGAAGTCTCGATAACATATCCGCTACTACATTTTCTGTCCCTTTTCTATGTTTAATTTCGAAATCAAATGCCTGCAATTGTAATGACCACCTACCTAATCTGCCAGTAAGATCTTTCAAAGACATCAGCCATCTTAGGCTAGCGTGATCAGTTACGATCGTGAATGGCATCATTTCCGCGTATTGTTTGAACTTCTTTACCACCATCACTACAGATACACTCCTTTTCGGTGACAGTATAATTTCTTTGACACGTTGTTAGCTTTTGTGAATAGAATGCGATCGGATGTTCCTAGTTGTTCTCGTCCATGGTCACACGCATCGCATTGAATATAAAATCATTTGGAAAAATCTGCGTGACGTATTGGTGCGGATGTCAATGCTTTTTTCAGTATTTCAAATGCATTAATAGCTTGTGGGGTAATTTCAAATTTTGCGGATTTTTTTAACGTATCTGTTAGTGGTGCGCCTATCACAGAAAAGTTTCTTATAAACCGGCGGTACCATCCTGCTGTTCCCAAAAAACTTCGTGCTTCCCTCACAGACTTTGGTACTCGTATTTCTCCTATCGCTTGTACTTTATCGGGATCTGTTCTTAGCATGTCTCCACCCACTATATATCCCAAACATTTTAAACGTTGAAAGCAAAAATAAAATTTTTTTAAACCGATCGTTAAGATCACCTCTCTTAAGCATTTCGCAACTTCTTCTAACAGTTCCAGGTGTTTTTCGAAATCATTAGATATTATTAAAAGATCATCCAGATAGGTGAACACATTATCATTAAAATGCTGTGGTATAACCTTGTCCATCAGTCTGCATAAGCGCAGCCCGAATGGCATCACTCTGAACTGATATAGTGGTCTTCCTGCAACAGTGAACGCTGTATATGGTGTACTCTCATGTTCCAATTCTATCTGCCAAAATGCAAACTTAAGGTCGACACTGCTTATAAAGTATGTCTCGTCTATTCTACTTAATATTCCATTTATATTCTGCAGTGGATACGCATCTTTTATCGTTAAATTATTTAAATTTCTGGCATCAAAGCAAAATCTATTTTTGCCGAGTTTCCTGACAACAGTAGTTCTATTACTCCACGCACTGTTACTAACCTCTATCACATTAAGCTCTAACATTTTGTCTATTTCTTCATAAGGGATTTTCTGTACTGCGGGTGAAATATGGTAATGTCGGTCCTTTATTGGTTCTGCACCTTCCATCAGTATAATGCTATGTTTTTCTAGCTTTGTTTTCCCTAAACCTTTGTTTTCATAGCTATCAAATTTCTCTACAACTTTCTGTAGCTTATCCTGTTGCACTTTATTCAGCTTATGTGGCTCTAACTTATAGTGTGCTTCTTTGTCCACGAAATCTTCAAGAACCATTTCTATTTCCAATTCGCCTACGCTTATTACATCAGGAGCTTAATTGAACAAACGCCAAAAATCTATTCCTAAGTATAGAGATTGTTCCAAATTAGGACATAAATACAATAGAATGTTTTTCTTTTGATCCTTGTACTGAATGGTTACATTTAATTTGCCCAATATTCTAAAGTGTTGACCAGTGGCAGTCTTCACTTGTGAGAATATCGGAACTATTTTTAGATTTAATTCCTCTACTAACTCTCTACACTGTTTTCTAATAGACTTACAGATGCGCCACTGTCTAGTAATCCCGATAGATTTTTACCTTCAATTTCCACATCTATGAAAACTCTATTATCTCTATTGCTGTTATTTAAAGTTTTTATAGATTCTCTAAGACACTTTCTAGTAAAACGCTTCTGTTTATAGGCTTCCCTAATTTTTACAATTCTTTTTGTTGGCTACTTCTGATGACTTTCTGTACAGAAAATTTTGGATCTAACATGTTCGTAATATTTTTTGCTTAACTCTAATGGCATATAGTGTGCATTTGGGGTAAGTTCCTAATTGGGCTCTGTAGTTCTATTTTCTTATCAACTTTTGTTTCGCTTAGTTGGGGTTTTTCGGTTGACGTGAGTCCTCCTTCGCTCCCACAAAGTTTCCCTTTTGGCAATCGGAACACCTAGGCGCGATAACTTCCGGTTTTCCACAACGGAAACAAAAGAGACTAAGTTGTCATGTTAAATTCTGTGATTAGCTGCAGTAAACGGGATCGAAGTCTGCACATCGCATGGAAATACTCATCTAACGACTCGCTAGACATTTGCTTGCGTTCAACCAGATCTCGCATAATTTCAATTAGTGGGCTGTTTTATGTATGTTAGAAGGAATGGCTATACATAGCCATCTCTGAACACATGTTTTACAATTTCAAACAAACAATGGTGGTTGAAAATAAAACAAAAATTTTCTTTTAGAAAAAAAATCTAAAATAATTAATACAAAAGTGTTTTAAAAAAATATTAAACAGTTTCTTAACAGTAAACAAAGATATTAAAACATCTAAATAGTGGCTGGCGGTCAATGCTGGACCCAAGGACTTGGAATTTGACCATATTAATATTGTTTCTAATTTGTAACAATTTTAGTGCTCGAAAAAATAATTAAAACCCTTAATTGAAACACCAAGGACAAAGATAATCGTTGCAATGACCACCACTTACTCAGAATGAATATATGAAATGGGGCTTACATGTAGAAGTTGCAGGTACAACTAAGGATCCCAATGGTGGTTGGAAATGAGACAAACATTTTGTTTATGTGGACAAACATAAAATATTTAATAAAATTGGTAGTTAAGGCAGCTGAATGAACTTGTCGGAACAAAAATCATTTCCAAATCGGAGATACAACTTAAATTGATTTAAAAGTAATTATTGAACAGCGTATTGGTGAAATAAAAGGATTGAATTTAGAAAAGTAAGAGTGTATAAAAATGTAAGTATTTTACTTCATTATTAGTTTATTACAATTTAAAAATGAGTATATATACTATATATCTCTTTCAGAGACACGGTGCCGACAAAGAATTTGCTGATGAAAAATTGTTCTTGAACGATGGTCTAATTGTGATGATTTCTCAACCGACATGCTTGAATGGAGAATAGCAAAGTGTGGAGCAATGGTAATCTGATAACAATATAAGGTGTTAAAAGATAACGTAGCAGAAAACCTATACGTGGTGGCTATGATTTAGATGACTCCAATATTGGATTTCATGATTAATTAATTTGCATGATACTATAGAAGTGCTTTGTTTATTGTGTGGTTAAGTAAATATGTCTTATGCATATGAAGTAAATATGAAATTGTGAAGGATACCTCCTAATACCAGTGGTAAATCTGGCAAAGTGGAAAGACGTAGGCGCATGGAAAGTTATGCCATCTTCATTTACAAAGTTGTGAAAAAAGTACATCCGTTCAACAATTATTACAAAATGAATTTCAAAAAGTGGTAGCCGATTTTGTGTCTACAAATAATAAAAAAATTTATATTGTGAAATGTTTTATTTCAAAGTGTTTGTAAATTGAGCTCTTTTTTTTTTTTTTTTTTTTTTTTTTTTTTAGCAATTTATTTATTTATTTATTTATTTATTTACGCCAATGGACTATAATGTCCTTTCAGGCAATAACAACATAACTTAATCTAAAAATATACTTAACAAGATCCTATTTTCTAATAAAATTTTAAAATTATATACAGATAATGAGAAGTCTATACATAAAATATTATTCATCTTATTTAAAGTACACAATGCTCGTAGTATCGGTTCACACATAGCGTAATTAGTAGAATGTGTCGAAATATAAAATAACTGATTATGTCTAAGGGTTCTGGAGGGTATACAAAAATTAATTAAGTTTAACAAGTAATTACAATCAATTAGACCATTAATCAAATTATAAAACATCATGACAGAATAAATAGTTCTTCTTAAATAAAGTGGCTTTAAGCCTAAAAGCAGGCAGCGAGCATAATAGGATGTTGACGGCAACATTATATTAGAGTTACGAAGAGCAAATTTTACGAATTTTTTCTGGATTCTTTCAATTCTATTTCTGTGAACATCATAAATAGGGTTCCAAACAAAAGAGCAATATTCTAACCTCGAGCGAACCAATGCAGTATACAATATTCGCAAGGTAATAGGATCTAAAAATTCTTTACAATTTCTTCTTATAAAAGAGCATGCATTTTTAAATATATTGTAGCCCTTAAATGGGCTTTCTTTTTATTTCAATTGTCGAAAAATAGTTTAAATTGAAGCGGAAGCAATTTATTTGTTTCATACGGTCTTTTTCGCTGTTGGTTCTTATGTTAGGGTTATCTTTTTCAGTTTCGCTGATATATGACTTTTAGCTTTGGGTGCTTTTGGTTTGCTTGCTGGTACCTCTTTGGTGGGTTTTGCTTTCATGGTGACTGTCTTTCTGATGGGACTTGCTGTGCCACTGTTGCTTTTCGAAGGTGAACACCAATTTTGATTGGATATTCACCTTCTTAAACTCCAGTCCGGTTCCTGATGAAACGAATGATACAAATTTTGTAACGCATTCATGAGTGTAGAATTTTTATATAAAATGTACCTACACAATTAACTCACCTGGTCGGATAATTAGGAAATATAATAATAACCTCAGTCCTTCCTTGCATCCCATTACGGCTCCTGGAAGACATTAGAATTATAAGTTTTATAAAAATTTATATTCACAATTTTTACTTAGATATTATTGCTGGTACCACTATTTTGTAGCTGATTTTATTGTTCTGCGCTTTTGTTTATCTTCGCACAGTGTTGGTAATCAGTGGATGAATCTATAGATGATATTTCATCCATAAATTACCAACTTTAAGCAATACATTTGGCGTGAAATGAACTATTTAACAATTTGCGCCAATAATCCTGCCAAGAAATGTAATTTTAACGTAAACAAAAATGAGATGTCATTTTACTATGATGAAATAAAAGAAATGGCAAACAATGAAATTTGCCGTCTTTGTCGCAATATCGTAATAACCGACATCTCTGTATTAGACATAAATAACGTCTCTGTATTTTAGTTGTCGTGTCTAGTTATTTGTCTATGATTTCAATATTAGATGTATTTGTACGATATTGATTTGTTAATTCATATTTGAGTGCCGTCCAGTTCAACACGCCATGTGTGCAGATTAGCAACCGATACTAGGCTTTGGCAGGCCCTATCACTAACAAATGAAAATCCCTCAAAATTTCCTCCCAACTGATGTCGTAGTGTGCCTGAAGATGTTCAATTCTAAAAATGAAATCCTCCACACTCATTCGACTGTTGTTTCCATCATAGATAATTCCCCATTTATCGACATGAATATTGAACCTGCCGCCTTGTACACCAGAATTACCAGTAATCGACGGAATACTAGATGTTGACCTTTTTTCAGCTATAGACTCACCGTCCTGTGCTAGGAGTAGTCTGTTTGGCTCATTACCAGGTTGCTGAGGCATGTTACCTTGAACATTTGTGCTGGGTAAGGTATACGTGGCTGCGCGCTACACGCAAGCATTCAAGTAGGATCTCCCGTTTTTTTTGTGCTGGGTAAAGTATAAGAATTTTCCTGTGGAACGGATCTAGACCTATTCCAGTTCCCAACAGCGCTTAAATCTCTTGCTTGCGTTATTTCAGCTGATGCTAGCGTTCTAGATCCTGCCCTTGACATTTCTTGGACTATAGCCGCCAACTCGCCTATGGACCTTCTGATGTCACTTACTTCACTTTGAACTAATTCTTTCACCTTTTCCTCTAACACCCTTTGCACTACCACAGTTTCTTCTACCACTAGTTCTCTTACTTCCGGATTAATTCCGCGACTTGTAGACTGACCATTATTCGAATTTGTTACTTTTCTAATAGCGCCAGTAGCACTAGTTGTTGACTGGGTGGGGTTTTTATTTATTGACCCTGACAAATCTATAAAACTATTGGTTCCAGTAGCCATATTGGACAGGTGTGTCCAGTATCGTCTTAGCTTTGGTTCCTTATCTGCTACAAAACTGAAATTAGATTGTTGCCTTCTGCGTTTCCTGTTTCTAATTTTATGTGGCGTATCTTTGCTTATTACTTATTCATAGCCCTGATCAGATGAATGTTCTTCATATACCTATACTCGATCTAAATCACCACCACGAAATTTCAAACACAAAACCCGGAAATTTCGATACAACGCGATACCCAAAAATAATAACATATATGTATGTGTATATAAAAAAATATGTATATAAAAAAAAGTAGGGACAATATATATATATATATATATATATATATATATATATATATATATATATATATATATATATATATATATATATATATATATATATAAATACTTATAGTATTGTATAGTATATATGTAAATTAAACAAAATAACTAACTACAAAAGAAAATTTTAAAACTCCAAAAAAATAAATAAAATACAAAAGATATATAAGATAGGGTTTTAATCAGTGACTAAATATGTGTATGTAATAATTATAATATACAAATAAAAAAAAAAAGTAATTACTAAATTGAAATTAATTATCCGCTCTAATTCTCTTAGAACTGAATAATTAATCGAATATTTTTGCTTCGTTGCACTATACTTCTAATATAATATTCTTCTTCAAAAACATCAAACTAAGGAGATTGTTGCACCAGCAGCGATGTGATGTAATCTTAATAACCCTCCTCTTCATACGAGCCATGACGTCGTTCAGAATTCAATCTTTACTAAAAAAATGCTAACTAATATAAAAAACCGATTTGTTTGTGCTCCAAATCTATCCCAATTGATAAAATTTGAAGGCCAGAAAGTACAGAATTGTTTGACACATCAAACCGCATGCTTAATGCTTGAGCGGCTGTCTCTGCTCCACAAACAAATCTTCAAACGGAAACTATATAAATTTCAAAGCGGAAACAGTTGAACCCCTAGCAGGAACCTGTTTCGCTTACTACGTATAATTTCTCCTGTTCCCTTGCATTGGTCGTAAACTTTCTAAAGCAATACAATTTACACGAGCATCGGACGCACTTCGGTCTTTTCGGAACTATTCCAAAAACGGATACGCCTTCCACTCACTTCCTCATATTTCTTTATTGGTTTGCGTTGGGCTATTAAATTGATTCTATTTTCCTATTGATTATTGTTTTTCTGTTTTACATTACCTACCTACTTTCGGTTTGGCACCATTTTAATTGTTACGTTACCATTCTGCTTTTGGGTTGTGTGGACCTGACTAGCTGCTCACGGTTTCCTCTGGTCGTAGTTCTCAACCCTGTTCATACCCTTGGTACGTCACAATTAAAAGAAAACTCTTCTAGTTTCACTTCACAAAAAAAAAAAAACGAAGTCACCTACTGAACGTTTCATAGGGAGGTGGATGTTGACCTAAGATTGCCCCTTACCCTTCCATGGCCTTAATCGCTCCCGAACTTGATTTTACGGACCCCTTTATCCGTCCTGCCATCACCGCATCCTTATACAACAATCCCCTTATAAATTATCTACTCACGATTCATATTTTTGAACTTTTATTTACATTTTCATACATATAAAAATTATTATTTTTTTGCTTAACTCTAACAACTATTCTCAAAACTAAACTTTATTTACTATTAATTTATTTATTCATTATATTAAATTATATTCTCCTCTTTCTGTTATATTATATAAAAACTTTTCTTACTTAACTAATTCATACACAAAAGGTGAATTTATCTTATATATAACACTCAAACAAAAAAAAAATTACATATTTAAAATTTACCTAAAAGGTCGAACTGCCTTCGTAGTACTGCCTAAACACCAGGGTGACACAAAACAAAAACAAATGATATTTAACCTATCCCTGAAAGAGCTCTCTAAAGGATAAGAAAAAACTAACAGTGAAAAATCACAATTTTCCTAACAACCAGACGTTACTTTACCTACTCGTGCGCTAGCACGACCCTTTTAACAATTACACTAAAATAAAAGTTATGTACACCAACACTTACAAATACCTACACAATTCATTACTTAAATTATATGCACTTATAATAACTTTATATATATATTATTTACTTAAAATTCCTTATGGTTTTTCTACCTAAAATTTTTTATTTTGCTAGGTCCAACGAAATACAATTTTCTTCACCTGCGCTGCATATATTTTCCACTGGGTCTTTAAAATTAAAGGTTGGTTTGACTTACTTTTTGGGCTCGCCTTGACTTTGCTAGCTTACCAGCTGGTAGGTTCTGTGTTGTCTTTGTCTCAGCTAAATACTTTCCCATCTTGTTGCAATCCACAGCGAGATGACACTTCAACACGACTCTGTGACGCCACTATATATTAAATTACAACACTCGGCTTTAACGTCCTTAAATCTTATAGGTGTAGGTATTATGCCAATGTAGACCTTATGCCACTGTAGATATTATGCCAATCCTTCATATATTCCTTACCCAGCTTTCCTATCTGCTTCCTAACGCTTTAACTTTTCTTAGGTTATAAAAATTCTAAATATTATATATATATATATATATATATATATATATATATATATATATATTATATCATGCCTCACTTTCCCTTTGGCCTTGAACTCTTGTTGGAAAAGGATTCGTCTATCGCTATGCTATTCAGTCTCTACTACCTGCTAATAGGGGGCAGTTCTGTTGTCATCTACTATTCGAATACGACACTGTGTAAATCACAATACATCGCATGGTGTGGATCGATGGTCGCGACTGCCATATGCAATTTCATTCTATATCCACCATTCGAAATACCAACATCTGTAACACAAATTCTTAAAACCTGACCCAACCAATTTATCAAATTGGCCACCAACCCAACAGACAAAATTATCGGCTGCTGCCGATCCCGCAAAATGTACAAACATACTTGCGTACATATGCGTGCACGAAATTAGTTTAACAACCCTACAATCCAACCGAAATTACGACGCAAAGCGCAACGTAATTTAGCGCTTTGCTTGTACGCTGAAATGAGTAACCTAAATTAAAGCGTTAACGTTAAGAAATAGAGAAGAACACGCTAAACTGACCTAAAAGAAGCTAAAGTTACATCACTTAACATTTCAACAAAATAAACAAGTGTGCTTTTGCAACAAACTTCACTTATTTACGCGCTGTCAAAATTGGATTTACCAATTAGGCAATTCACACTAGATTAATTATACATGTCAGTTTGTAGGCATTTTCGGTGAAGAGAGTGGTTATTGGTTGGCACAATTTTTCAAGCAGAACATAACTAATACATACACACTTATGAAAACACAGGTTCTGTGTTTTCGTTATTACAGAGCGTTTTTTGTCTTTGTTTCCTCGAAATAATTTGCTCGAAAAATATAGAGTGGAAAAAATGGGGGTTAAATTATATTATAACAAATGAGTTTTATTTCTGGTATAATTAAATTGGGGTTTGTACGTACCGTACGTATTGTGTTAACACAAGTAAAACTGATTTGAGAGTGAAATATTAATATGTTTATACAGATAAAAAGAAACAACTTAACAACAAAACATAGAATCGTCCACTGAACAATAATTAGTGAACGTTTACACTATGCGCGTAAACATCCCGACCCCCTTGCTATACTGCAAGAACGAGGGCTAAGGACAACGCGGGCCAAAATACTGGGAGTAAAAAATATAATGATAATAATAATGGAATTTTTCTTTTTTTTCTCAAAATTAACAACTCATTTTAAATATATTCTATATACATGATATTGGAAAAAAAGGGTATAAGAGGGATATAAGATATTAATACAAAAGAGATAATATATTTAAAAAAAAATAATGATATAAAAAAGGAATAATATAAAAAGTAATAATATAATAATTAAAAAAAATGAAAAAAAACTGCAGAATTATACTATTTTCCCGGACATAACATTTATTACTATTGTCGCCGGTTGATGGGCACCAGAGAAGGAGGGGCGTGGCGCTGGGATTGCCGGAAGTCGCTGTTGTTGTTGTTGATGCTGGCAGCACTGGTGACCGTGGGCGGATTTCGTATTTTGCCGTTTATTTTTTCATTTTGCCATCTTCCTCTTCTTGGGCTGGACCGAAACAACGCCATTATGCCGATGCAAAAAAGTATGGTGCTCGGCCTGGCATTCAAGGCATCGCTCACGGCTGGTACACTTATCCCGCATGTGGGAATGAGCCAATCAATTGAAGCAGTATTTATACTTCTTCACCGTCTCCCATCGTTCCCTCACCGACATTTTTCGGAACTTTTGACTCTTCCGGAGCCCATGGTCGGTTTTGCATAAGCGACAGCCTAGCACTTTTTTTGAGGTTGAGGATTTGACACCACTGTTTTGGTGAAGTACCTTAAGTTTTTGCCACCTGTTGGCAATACTCAAAGAGAGAACGGAATGATCAGGTTCAGGGGGTGACAAGATAGGTGCACCAATAAGAAAATGACCTGGTGTCAAGGGGACTAAATCGGATGGATCATCAGTCATGGCAGTTAATGGTCTTGAATTCAGATAAGCTTCATTTCGGGTTAGCATCGTACTAAATTCCTCAAAGGTAAATTTCTGAACACCAGAAATTTTACGAAAATAAATTTTTACACTCTTTACGACAGCTTCCCATAAGCCGCCCATGTGAGGAGCACCGGGGGGAATAAAATACCACTCTACGGGCTGGAAACTGTTCCGCACAAGTACCTTCCATTTGAGATCCCCTAGAAATTGTTTGGCGTCGACTTCTAACAGATTAGCAGCACCAACAAAAACAGTACCATTATCCGAGCATAAATAGGTTGGACAACCACGACGTGAGAAGAAACGTGCAAAAGTTGCAAGGAATGTTTCTGTCGACATTTCACCAGTTGCCTCTAAATGTATTGCCTTTGTCGCGGAACAGACAAAAACCAAGACATAACCTTTTGTCATTCGGCAACCTTTACCAGCATACGACTTGATATCGAACGGACTTGGGAAATCTAAGCCGGTATGAGTAAATGATCTCGATATAGAGCACCGTTGGGGGCGTAATGCAGCCATAATTTGTTGACCGGACTTCTTTCGATAAACAGTACATTCCTTACAATTATGGATCACAGTACGTATCAGATTTTTAAGTTTGGGGACCCAAAACGACCGTTAATTCTTACAAAACCATTAGAATCAATAAAGGGATTTAGAGTGAGTAAGTTACTCTTCGAAGGCAAGGGTATACAATTAGATAAATTGACATACTCCGGTATAAAATTCATCTGACACCAAATAATAAGGCGATTGTGAGTAGATTTCATTTCTAATTGGCTTAACTCTACAGTGTTATACAAACATGTTCGGGTTCTCAAATAATGTAGACATCTGAAACAATACGAAATAATTCGCATTGCGCGGGGTAAAGCTGAAAATCTTTCAAGAATGTCATACGGGCGTTCAACATGAACGGAAAATGACTGAACTTCGAGGTTGTGGTGGACAATAGGGGTGTTCAGCTCAAATTGTTGGCGGTCAATAGGGGTGTGTTGCGGCCAGCACTCACGAGGTCTTCTCAACCACAGAGGACCGTGCCACCAAAGAGAATTATCAATTAACTCTCTAGCAAGAGTTCCACGACTTGCCAAATCGGCGGGGTTGTCTTTGGAATCTACATGCGACCAATTTTTAGTGCCAACTGTATCCACTATTAACGATACTCTGTTTTTAACAAAGGTTGGCCAATTATGCAAGGGTTTTTTAAGCCATGATAAAACAATAGTAGAATCAGTCCATAGATATAAATTTTCATTGTTCAAACATAACTGGCTACAGAATGATTCTACCATTTTCGCCATTAAGACAGCTCCACAAAGCTCTAATCGAGGCAATGTCTCACTTTTCACGGGAGCTACCTTTGCTTTTGACGCCAATAAATGCGTCGTAATTGAGTTTAATTTTATATTGCGAATATACAGAGCAGCGCCATATGCCTTTTCAGAGGCATCACAAAACGCATGAAGTTCAGTTTCGTTTTCAGGGAGAAAATTAACCCATCTTGGAATATCAATTTTCTCAACATAGGGGTAATCAGTTAAAAATGTGCGCCATTGAGATAAGGTTAGAGGGTGCAAACTTTCATCCCAATCTGTCTTGTCCTTCCAAATTTGTTGCCGGGTCAAACAATTTTGCTATTTCAGACAAGACAGCACGTTTCGTGACAATATCCTGGCGTGGCGGAGATGCGAGTTTAAAATAGAAGCTATCTTTATTAGCATTCCATCGCAAGCCTAGGGTTTTTGTGGTACTGTCATCCGAAAACTTTAAAAAGTCTGTGTCAAGCAGATTCTCCGGGGGTAAATCTTCTAAGAGTCGTAAATGGTTGGCAGTCCATTTTCGTAAAACGAAACCAGCTGAACCAAGAACTTGGGTTAGTTCATTACGTCTCTTAAAAGCGTCTTCTAGCCCATGTGAGCCAGCAAGCACATCGTCAACATACATTTGACTTTTCAATATTTCGGACGCCATAGGACTCTGGGGTTTACAATCGTTTGCCAGTTGTAAAAAGGCTGGAATTGCTAAGTACGGCACACTGTTCACTCCGAACGTGACCGTCCTAAGCTTATAGTCCTTAACTTCAGCATCAGGATTATCACGGAACAAAATTCTTTGAAATGGGGTTTGTTTGGGATGAATTAGTATTTGCCGATACATTTTCTCAATATCCGCATTAAAAACATACCTGAAAAATCGCCACCGTAGCAGCAGAACTGTAAGATCTGCCTGTAAGACAGGTCCGGGGTTTAAACTCAAGCCATTAGATGAAGGGTTCGAGGCATTAAATAGTACTCTAAGTTTCGTAGTCACGCTATCGGCTTTAAATACTGCATGATGAGGTAAATAATAACTTTCAGAAGTAGAAACGGGGGTTTTGACGGGTTTTATGTGTCCCATTTCGAAATACTCGCGAATCACAGTATCATACTGCGCCTTGAGATCGGGGTTTTTTACTAAACGTGTTTCATTTCGCACAAATTGGGAAAATACACTATTTCGAGAATTTCCTAAAGACGATTCTTCGAAAAATTCCCTTCGAAATGGGAGAGATACAACATAACGACCGTCGGGGTTCCGATAGGTAGTAGACTGGTAAAGTTTTCACAGTAGTCATCGTCTTCAGACACTCGTATTGCTTGTGGAACTTCTTCAAGTTCCCAAAATCGAGCGATTTGAGAGTTCAACTCGAGATGAGTGCAAAATGATGCTACTGAGTGTATGGGTTAAGGTTGACAAACTTCACTAGTGACTATCCACCCGAACACGGTTCTCTGGGCGATCAGGTTACCATTTGGATGTATTTTAACATCCGTAGTTAAAATTTTAGGATACACATTTCCTCCAAACACTATATCCATTCGGGTACACATGACGTCGGTCAGTGTAATATCGGGGAAATCTGATATAATATCAGAAATATCGCACGAAGGCAATCGACCGGTGATTTTTTCCACAACGTACGCAGAAATTTTAATTTTGAAACCGGAGTCAGTCGGCGAACCGACTGTCAGAACGCACATTGTGGATGTTTTTCCGGCTAAGCAATCCATCGTACCAGTAACACTAGTAGATGGTACGGAAAAAGTTGGAATCGCTAACTTTCGCTGTAATCTTTTTGAAATAAAGGTACCTTGCGACCCGGGGTCAACTAGGGCTCGTGCTGCGCACCGAATCTCGTTTATGTGAACTATACAGACTGTGGAACCTAAGAGGATAGTGGAATTGGGGTTTGACTCGAAATGCGCAGAATAAGTATGTAAATTATGAGCTGTCGTAGATGTTGAAGGGTTAAAATTAATTGGCGGTTGTTACCATACAAAGCGGAGAACATATCTCGAAATGAAGGCCAGCTTTTATAGTCACCATAGAAGATTGAAGTATCGCAAGGGAGTAAATTAATGAAGGGGGTAGATTGCGTATTGGATATTTCACTCTTCGTCTCCAATTTAAGACGGTCTATGTGACTAGTTATCAGCGTTAAGCCTCTCGTGAAGGTGCTATAAGAAGCAAAGTATTTGGACTTAAGCTCCATAATTTGTGGGTCTTTAACCTTCTCTGCTGCAATCAGCAAAGAATCGTATGACGAGCGAACTTGTTCCCATAAACGGTTCAGTTCATTTTCATGCCTACTTAAAGACCCCATCTGGTGTTCATCTACGGGCAAAGAAGTAATATAAGAACCGAAATCTTCCAAACGGTCGGCATTTCGAATGAATTGAGTTAAATCCATTTTTGACCTCAAGTTATAAGGGGGAATTTTGAAAATTCGGTGTTATAAAAAGTACAAAAAAAAACTCAGTCTCAAAACAAAAGATAATTTATAAAACAACTTGTTTATTTTTTGTTTTAACTTATAAAAAAAATATCGAATTTCTCGAGTGAATACGGGGTAAAATATAAACAATTTAAGGGGGACTCAAAAGTTGGGTGAACAGAAAAAAAATTGGGTATCAAAAAATTTAGTAATCCGAGTAAGTGAAAAAAACTTAGTAAGCCTTTACTTATGGATTTCAGTACAAAAAAAGGGGTTTATAAATAAAAATTGATACGAATAATATAAAAAATTTAGTAAATATATATATATATATATATATATATATATATATATATATATATATATATATATATATATATATATATATGGGCATTTCCAGAAAAAAGTCCACCTTGATCGAAAAATTAAAATTTAACAAACAGATATTTTCCTAATGTATTATAAAGGAGAAACTTCTAAAATAAATTAAATTTAGGAGCTTAAAGCTTTCTTTTGTTGGGATGGTGAAATACTGAGCTACAAGTTTGAAGTTCTCGTTTTTGTAAGTGTTTCTTAACTTCAAGGGCATTTTCTCTTTGTAATTAACATTCCTAAAATCAATTTCATAATAATACTCTTATTGCAAAACTGTTGCTACAAAAATATTCAATCGTAAAACAAATGCAAAAAAAATATTTAGTATATCGTAGTTTTTATATAATTTTCTAATATTTATGTGTTTTTCGTATTTTTTTAACAAAATAAATATCAAATGGAAATTTTCGTAACGTAACGCCAGTAACGTAACGCCAGACCAATTTTCATAAAAGAAAAAAAAGGAAAAAAGATTTGTTCAATTTATAACTTGGAAAATAAATGTATATTGGTCCAAAACCTATCAAAAAAAAATTTGATTAAAAATACTTGCCCAATTCGCAGAGTTCAACAATTTTGTTATCAAAGTCAAATCGCACTTCCGTTTTTTGTAACGTAACGCCAGGTCACTTTTTGGAGTATATCTTGAAATTCTTAGGCTCAACTATTTCCATTTTTTGGCTGAATATAGAGCTATCCAATCTCTTCTCGAATGTGAGAAAAATACTTTTTTAAATTATGGTTTTTAAAGTTTTTTGCAACATATCGTCGTACAAAAGTAACGTAACGCCAAAATGGAAATGCCCATATATATATATATATATATATATATATATATATATATATATATATATATATATATATATATATATATATATTTAAGTATATATAACAATGTTCCTTTTTTTACACAAAAGTCAACTTGGTTATACAAAACCAACAAAAAAAAAACGAGTTAAATATTTTAAATTTAAAATCAAATAAAATATTATGAATATGTTAAAGCTCTTCAAGTGAAAAAAAGAACGATCTGTTATATTAAAAAATAGGAATAAAATATTTTGACACTAGTGCTGTTTCAACTCATTCACGGGTTTTATCGTATATGTTCATTGCCTTTAAAATAAAAATGGGTTTATTTTTAAATATCATGCAGCAAATAAAATAAATTTTGACTTCATTCACATACATTCAACAAATAACAGCAAAAGTAAATAAATTTATTCGATCCGCTTATAATCGTAATCGGGTTTGTGACGATTAAAAAAGTAGCAGCACTAATGAGGGATTGTTTTGTATATGTGTGACAATGTGCAATGTTGAGAAGCAAAATAAGCAAAGGCAACATGCATAGAAGAATTTGGTGGTTTTTTTCTTCGACAATAAAATTAAAAAGAAACAAGCACCAAACAGAAAAAAAGAAAACAATGGGTGCACTGACTATTTTGAGTTTTTTTTCTTCTTTTCTTTTTATGTACATATAAGTTTTTATTTTGTTTTAGAAGAATAACATATATAAACATGGAATTGTTTATTTTAATTAAACAAAAAATTTCAAAAATCATCACAAGAGAAAGAAAGAAAAGAAAAAAAAAACAAATATGTCAGCCAAATTACATATGTATATGCACAAATACCGTGCTTGGAAAAATAACAAATTCTTTAACCTGAAAACAAAAAAATTTCGCTATTTATGTATGTCTTTTATTTGCAAAAAATTTGGAAATAAAATTAATCAAATAATTATATGTATCAATGCACCAATAAGATGTAAATATTTCCACAAAATATTTTTAATTAGGTATTGCACGAATAAAATTAATCACTGACATACATAAATATTTAAGTGCATACAATAAACAAAAGGGGTTTGAGTATCACAAAAAAATATGTATGCACTTCACTTTATCACTTTTTGTTTTACCGACGGCAAAGTGAGAAAAAGATTTTGTAATGTAATTTGTAATTGCCACACACTTTTTATTCGCACTTTATAAATAAAAATCACACAACTTACCTTTTAGTAGTTGCGAAAAAGGATAGGTTGTTAAATAATTAGTAACTTCCAGTTGGGCAGGAAAGGAATGCTCCCGGGGGTCTTCTGTAAATAGAAGATATTTTCCTTACAAATATTTCAAGGACTCGGGGGGTTTTTATCCGGCTCGAAGGACCAAAATGTTTCCTCGAAATATTTTGCTCGAAAAATATAAATAGAGTGGAAAAAATGGGTGTTAAATTATATTATAACAAATGAGTTTTATTTCTGGTATGATTAAATTGAGATTTGTACGTACCGTACGTATGGTGTTAACACAAGTAAAACTGATTTGAGAGTGAGATATTAATATGTTTATACAGATAAAAAAACAACTTAACAACAAAACATAGAACCGTCCACTGAACAATAATTAGTGAACGTTTACACTATGCGCGTAAACAGTCATTAATTGTACATCTTCGTGTAAAAATATACTAACACACACAAAGCTGTGTATACGTATACAAATTTATGCCAGATGAATTAATCCAGTGTGTCTTGGAAAGAAGAAAAGTTAGCCGGACTAAAAATTAATCTAGTGTAAATTGGCTCGATTGCAAAGCGTTGACACAGCGTTATTTCGGTTGGTCTCATACATTTTGTATGGTCATGATCAATTTTGTATGGGCATGATAAATTTTGACAGTCAGACAACGCTTTGCGTCGTAATTTAGGTTGGTCTGTTAAATTGCTAAATTCATGTAGTTTTTTTACTAATTGCTTTTATTTTTGCCCCTTATTTTTAAATTCAACAGTTCATTCAAATTATGAGAAAAGAAAAACCTTGAACTTCTGATTAAGTTTCAAGTTTTGCTGTAGTTTTCTGTTTAAACATTTAACAACAACCTTGAACCACTTTCAAGTTTATTTGCATTGCATATGTCTGGAGTTTCATGTTTCCTGGGATTTCTTACACGCGTGGGAAAATGCATAAGTCCCAAGCAGAATTATGTTATTAATAAATATATTAAGAATAACTTATTGCAATTTAGCAACAAAATAGCATTTAAATCTATTAAGGATAATTTATTGCAATTTGCTAATAAAATGGTATTTAAGGCTATGATTTAATTAAAATAAATTGAGTAACGATTTTTTAAGCAAACAAAACAGTCGTCTTATTGTATTTTCAACTCCTCTGCAATAACCAAGTTTAAGTGCTTGTGTTATCCAAAGCAGTATAACCAAGTTCAAGTGCTTGCGTTATTCCACCATAAAAAAAACCAAGTTTAAGTGCTTGCATTATATGTATAGTTGTCACGTTGATTCCGCCCGCACAAAGCAACACCGACCAGCAAATCACCTGAGCCACAACAACCTCATTCATATATGTTAGTTCAGCAGTTGGACCAAAATCAGATACACTATTCAGGCTACTAATATAGTCTGAGACCTTAGAGTCAAGTGGTGACGAGTTATCTATAGTTATGGAACTGTCCCACCAAGTTAAAGATTTAAGATTCGACCCGGTCGAATATAACGTTTTTACTTGTTGTTTATAAAATGGCCACTTTCCTCAAATTTTTAAAAAAGCTAAAGTAATTCCTCTCCAGAAAGCTGGAAAAAATCCTATACTACCTAGTTGTTGCAGACCAATCAGCACATTGAGCTATGGCGTAAGCTAACAATAAAATGAAAAACGTTCACATGTACTTATAAAAGAGTGTATGTGTAGAATAATTCAAACCAAAAGAATTCCATTAGGTATAATGGAACAAAAAATTCAGAAAAATGGGACATGAAGAAAATAGTCAAACGCAACACGGGTATTAAAATAATAATCTGTTGCCATCAGGTTGATGCAGTTCTTGTTAGCAATTTCCTAATAAAATTTGTTTAAATAGTTGAATAACTAAAAACTGATGTTGACTTTCCTTTGTGCCGTGGAATATTTATCATGTCTTTGTAACTTGGCGTTACAATTATGCTCTAACCCAAAACTTACGGAATCATAAGCAAGCGTATAAACAAACTAAATAAGTAAACATTCATATTGTTAAGGTGTAAAATGAAATTGTTATAATTATTTCTTTTTATTTGGAGGGTACCGTGGGAATCGCAGGTGTTCTGTTTATTCTTTTCTTGTGACAACTCACGTTTCTTTAACTTAAAACTAGCTATTTATACCTTCCTAAAATTAATAAATAAATAATTGCTTACGACTAAGCTATTTGCTTAGTGATCTAAATAATTTTAACAACATTGCACCATTTGTCAACGCAACAGTATTTGAGTTGAATGCACTATCACTGCTGCTCTAACAAATTAGTGCAATGCTTCCTGTACAATTGTTTTTCTGCTGTTGACCCAAAAAGTATCAATAACGTTGCACCATTCGTCAACGCAAAGAGTAGTTGAGTTGAATGCGCTATCACTGCTGCGCTAACAAATTAGTGTAACATATAAATAGGAAGGATGTTCAAGTGTAATTCTCAACATCCCTCCCCCTTGATGGAAGAAAACATCTTTATGGTTCCACTGGTGTTATTGTTACTAATTGTGACACCGTTTCTTATACTAACTATTTGAAAATTTTTTTTCTTTATTATATTACTTAAAATTTATCATTAATTTTCTTTTCTTATCCTCTGACTAGTTTTACAAATATAGGTGATTTATCCTATTATAGCGACTCACAACATACCTCCTCCTTCAAAGGAAACAAAATAACAGTTTTTTCGGCTGATCCTGTGATTTCTAAGATCTGGGTCAAGTTGATATAATATTGTTCGTGTTCCTTTTATGTTGAGATTTATAGTATCTTTGTAGTTGTTTTTTTTTTTTGTTCAAGGATGCCCTTGCTTGGGCCCAGTTTCACTATGAACTTATGTTGTTGGTTGCGTACGGATATATCAAGAAGTACAGCATCGCCACGGGATGACCCAATAAGGTTGCCCTCGGGTTGAACATCGATATGTTGGGGGTCGAAAAGGGTGATTTAATGCAATGAATGGTCAGTTCCACCAGTAAACTAGTCAGTTTCATCACAACCATGAGCACTCATCTTGGAACGAATGTCCATTTTCATAATGGATCAAGTATCCATTATGAAAATGGACTTGTTGCATAGTAGTACCCATCCGTAACTAAGTTACTGACTCAGTAAAAATCAAGGTAACTGAATGTTCGTTGCTATCTATCTTGAAGCTACTCACCGTTCTATCCGTTAGTGCTACGATTTCTCCTCATTCTTCAATCAAAAGTATGAATGACGAAACCAGCATCTACTTGCTCTATGTGTACGGATAGACGAATAGCATTCTTATGTAGTAGATTTCACAGAGTTGTAATCTGTACGAAGGTGTTTTTTAATTGTCATTGGGACTTTACTTCCTGGAGTAATCTGATAGTGCAGACTATTGGGAGTTCTGTTTTGGTGGCCAATAATTCGTCTCACATGTATGTATTTCTGGTCTACTCCTTGTCCTCAATGGTGTACTACGGCCGTTAGATGGAAGCTGTTTCAGCTCTTGCTCCCTCTGGTGTGCTACTAGTACGTTCTTTTCCTGTTGAATAACGGTGTAATACGTATAAAATCTATGTATGTATGCATAAAATTTTGTATGTGGCTATTGTTGAGTTGTCAAAATCAGATTATGGTTGTTGTTGCCATTGTTGTCTTATCTGCATTTCCGTCCTTCTTCTTGGTTCTGGGGATTGTCATTGAGCCGCTGTTGCACTTATCTTATATTCTAACAATAATAATGATAATTTTTAAAATTTTGTTTTTGTCTCTTATATATTTACATTAATATGATTTAAAGAACTAAGTGTTTAGCTTGTACATAAAATGATTCGGATTCTTAAGCTGTATTTGACGACTTGATAGCTTGTAACACACCTTCGGGATTGTGTTTACTTTTGAACATGAACCAATTATCCCAAAATTACTGGATAATGGTAACTAGAGGGGTACTCAAACCTCAACATTTTCCAGGCATTACTTATCTATTTATTATTATGTGTTTCTTCTTAATTAACTAATAGACACATATATGTATATCTTTTTTTTTAACTTCCATTTCATTAATAAATTGTTTTATATTTAGTTTCTTACAGTATACAATAATACCTAACAGAGAGGCGAGCCGCATCGGCGCTGCTGGCGGCTAGCCGACCCGCCGACGATTTTTCATGAGCCGCGCTGCCGCCGTTTCCATCGGCTGTTCTTCGGCGGCTTTACCAGCCGTTTTTGCCGGCTCAGCCGATTTCTTCATTTTCTTTTGTTAATTTTCCACAGAAAGTCTGTGAAAGTCAACAGCTAACTATTTTTCTACTGCGATTGTCAAACTTCATATAAAAAACCTAAACAACATATATTTTATGTAGAGTTTTTTATATAATCACAGTAGGAAGGCGTTTTTGTTTTAGAGATGCACGTATCTTTAATACAAAATGAAAATAGAAACAATAATAATTGCTATTCCTGGTGTTATTCCGTTATAATTTATTGTAAGTTGTCGCGCCTAGTAACATATTTTCGTGACATTTTATTTTTTTTGTGGCATCGTTTTGGTTAACATGTTAGTGATTTGCCGGGTTAATTTAGTTAATTTTTAATTTTCGATACAATATATGTATAGTGAGTGTGAATAGTGTTTTCATGGTTTCTTCTGAAATTGTTTCATCGAATGCATTTGTAGTTGTTTGAAGTATTGCATTAATTAATAAAAAGAAATGGCATCCATAAAAAATTATTTTAAAACGGTGAATTCTGTATACTTGTATATACAGTGCAACCTCGTTTATCGCAACCAATAGTTATTGCGTATATCGAGGGTTGCGTTAACCGAGGTGACACTGTATTTTATTTGAGCTTAAGGTTTTTAAAATATTTATTTTAAATTAAATTTATATTCATTCTATATTCATTTCATTGGTGCTTTACCAAATCGTCAGTAGACTTCAACCATCGTTTTGAAAAGTTTCAAAGCCTATTAATATTCTTATTCTAATGTGATTTTTGAAAATCATTTGTAAATTCTCAAATAGTTTTTGAAAGTCTGTGCATAAGACAAGAGGTTGTATCTTCCCAAAACTATGGCAGTCTACTGACAATTTAGTAAAGCTCCAATGAAATGCTTATGATTAACCATCAATATGTCAAATAATAAATTTTATATTTTATTTTATTAATAAAATATTCAATTTTCGTTAAAATATTGGTTAAATAGTTGATATTCCTACTAACTAGCACCACTTGCAAAAGTGGAAAAATTGAACAAAGAACGCTGATGAGATGGCGTAGCGGCCTCGAAATCAGTACTGATCCGTTCTGCTGGTTTGATGATTATTGAAAAATATTCTTAATATTCCAATCTTAATATAAAATTAATAAAATAGAATTTGAACAAATTCATTTAGTAATAAAATAATAAAAAAATGGTTTGCAGTCTTGCAGATTCGAACTTACGACGGTTGATAAAATTAACAATTTACATAAAGAAAGTTCGACTAATAAAAATTCATACATAATTTAACACATATGAGACATTGAATATCATTAAATGCATTTTTTATCATAAAATATTTTTAATTTTTTTATAAATTCTTCCGCTTGCACGTTCTTTGTTGATGTCCACAAGACTATTAAATTAAATAAAATTAAAATTTGAAGTTTAGGGGAGCTCAATAAACACACCATATACTTAGTAGCTCACAAGTTATTTTATGCATCAAAAAAATATTTTTTAAATTAAAATACTTCGCCATTGTTTACATTTGGAAGAAAAATGTTTACATCATGTAGAAACATCGCAGTACACACGATTATTAAATAAATTTTACTTAACCGTTATTTTCTAAATGAGGTGTACATATGATGTAATGCAGGTGCTCACAGTTAATTTTATGCAGCATAAAAAGATATTTCTCCATTTTTAAGCTGAACATTTGGTTAGTTTATGTACAAGAGAAATTTTTTTTACAAAAACCCTTACTTATGAATTCATTTAAAAGCTACTTTAAGAAATTTTCGAATAGATGTACCCACATACAGTGGCTCCAACTTATTTCAAACCTCATATATATTGTATATATATTTTTATTTATATAAATATATTATTTCTGCTTAGAGGCCTCAAAATAGGACTTGCGATACTTCCCGCTGAATGAGAGTGTTTCTCAGTAAACAATTATATTTTACGCGCTCAAAATAGAAGAGCGTAAGCGTACATGTGAGTTTTGTTTCCACTGGTTTAAACACACTTATTATGTACTTATGCAAATACATATCGTATTTTTCTTGTGCTTACTCAGCCGGCTTTATTTTTTTTTCTTTTTATAATAATTGCTTTTATAATAATATATATATATATATATATATATATATATATATATTGTTACGTTTTTAGACCTTTTCGTAAAAACGATTTTTACTTATCCTTCAAGGATTCGTTTAATTGCATCAAATTAAAAACACAGACCATTAACTTTAGAAATATAATGCGGCAACACTTTATTTACTACTTTATTAACACGAGTATTTGTACTACTAAACACTTAGCGATGTAAACACGTCTAGATTTCAAATCACACTGATGACGCTGATTACTGGCAGCGACTTTATATAGCAAAATGACATCGTCTGGTAACTTCGCGAAGCATCTGGTCATGGTTGTTGTTGGTTGTGCTTTACTTAACATGTAGCTATATACGTGTGTTTGTTTATATGACAATGCTGTCTTGTGTGTTTTGTTTATTGTAACTATGTGTGGTTGTATGTATGAGTGTTCTGTGTGTTGCGTAGTTTTGTTTCTTCTTGTACTATGTGGGTATGTTTATGTGCATATTTGTGTGTATGTTGCTGTATATATTGGTGTACATGTTTAGCTTTTGTTAGCAGCGAATACTTGCGTACAAGATCATTAAGAATAACAGCATCATCTCTTAGCATTGATGTTGCTAGGTTTTTCGTTGTTGTTATTTACACTTATTATTGCACAGCCTCAAATGATCTTGTATATTCTCGAAGATGTATCCGGAATACTTGCGTACAAGATCATTAAGAATAACAGCATCATCTCTTAGCATTGATGTTGCTAGGTTTTTCGTTGTTGTTATTTACACTTATTATTGCACAGCCTCAAATGATCTTGTATATTCTCGAAGATGTATCCGGAATATTCCACTTCCGTTAATTCAAATATTATCTGCTTTGTGTTTACCAGGGTTGTAACATTGTGACAACTTGAGATGATTTGGCAGTGCTGCCAAGTACATATATCCACATTGTCGTTATATTTGAATCTATTTTTTAAACTTTGTAACACTGCTGCCCACTTAAGCCTGTTCGACCCGAATAGGCATACAATCACCTCTTCCATAGCGCGCCAATCGTTCGAGATGTACTATCTTCATTTTCGACCTTGGGCTATTGTGCTTCTGTATCCGGTACACAACGTCATTCACTCTCGTAATCACTTTATACGGGCCATCCCAGTGAGTCTGTAATTTTGGGGACAATCCTTTTTTCCGTTGCGGGTTATAAAGTAGAACCAATTGACCTTCCATAAATCCCTCCGAATTTGCTGCGCGGTCATATCTAGCCTTCATCTTGTCACTGACCATCTTGATTCTATTACGCACGAAATCATGCAGTTCGTTTAAGTTCTCCTGCTCTTGGGACGAAGTGGCTTCTTCTTCTACAGCTGGCTTAACACCAAATTCCAAGTCACCGGGCAGTTTTAATTCCGTTCCGAAGATAATTTTAGCTGGCGTTCTCGATGTGGAGTCGTGTACAGCTGACCTATATGCCATCAAAAATTTGGGAATGTGCTCGTCCTAATCCCTCAGATGGTTGATAACCACTTTTCGCAGGTACTCTTCTAAGATGCGATTGAACCTCTCTACCATGCCATCAGACTGTGGATGCAACGGCGTTGTTCTGGTTTTCTTTATCCCATATAATTCGCACATTTCCCCGAATATGGCAGACTCGAAATCCCTTCCTTGGTCGGAATGTAATTCTATTGGGACACCATAGCGACATACCCAGTTGTTGACGAATGCATTTACAACTGTCTTTGCTTCTTGGTTAGGTATAGCATATACCTCTGGCCATTTACTGAAATAGTCCATTACCACAAGAACATAACGATTTCCGGCTTCAGTGACGGGAAAAGGACCTGCTACATCCATTGCGATCCGCTCGAATGGTGCTCCTGAGTTGTATTGCTGTAGCTGTCCCCGGCTTCTTCTTACTGGGCCTTTGGCTGCTATGCACTGTGGGCAGTTTGCTATCCAGTCGGCTACGTTTTGTTGACATCCAACCCAATAAAAACGCTGCTTCAGTTTCTCAAGTGTTTTTGTTACTCCAAGATGACCGCCACTAGGTCCATTGTGAAATTCTTGCAGAACTTTACTTATCTTGGAACATGGCACAACTATCAAATTTGAAGTTGTTTTGCCATCAACACTTTCCCATACGCGGTATAGGCACCCTTTTATTACCTTGAGACTGTTCCACTGAGCCCAATAAGATTTGGCGAGTGGACTCTCAGCCGAAATTTCATTCCGGGACGGCCTTCTGTCCTCCTCTTTGGCTGCTATAATTTTCCCCAGTATACTGTCGTCCCTCTGTGCCGCTGACCGGTCTTCATCAGAGTCGATGTGCATTTGCCGAACATTAACAACGCCTTCCTTTTGTTCGGTTCTAACGCAATGTTTACACTCTAAACAGCAAGGTATTCTTGAAAGAGCATCCGCATTGTTATGTTTTGGACCCCTTCTATGCTCAATACTGAAGTCGTAGCTCTGCAGACGGTCAATCCACCTTGCCAGTTGCCCTTCAGGATTTTTAAACTGCAATAACCACCTCAGTGCAGAATGGTCAGTCCTTAATGTAAAGTGTTGACCATACAGGTACTTATGGTAATGTTTAATGCATTCCAATACTGCCAGAAGCTCACGTCGTGTTACACGCAGTAGTTCCTCTCAGGTTTTGAGAGTACACGGCTATAGTATCCTATGACTTCCTCAGTGCCATTAACTACTTGGGATAGCACGCCCCCTATGCCATAGCCGCTCGCATCAGTATCCAGCACAAATTTTTCTCCTGGTATGGGATACGCTAGTACTGGTGACGTACACAATAGTCCTTTAAGTTTCTGGAATGCCTTTTCCTGTGGCTCACCCCAATGGTATGGTCTCGACTTCTTTGTCAGCTCATGCAGGCTTGCAGCTACACTGGCAAAATTTGGCACAAAGCGTCTGTAGTATGTACAGAGGCCCAAAAAGCTGTGCAATTCATGAAGATTTTTAGGTTGATGCCAGTCCCTTACTGCTTGTATTTTATCTTCATCTGTTGAGATTCCGTTTGCTGTAACACGATGCCCCAAATACTTCACTTCTTTCTGGAACAATGCACATTTCTTCAGGCTGAGTTTCAATCCAGCTGATGATATCCGTTGAAGAACTTCTGCCATGTTTTTGAGGTGTTCATCAAAAGTTTTCCCCATCACGATTATGTCATCCAGATATACCAAGCATGTCTTCCAGTGGAGTCCTTTCAGTACCTTCTCCATTAGGCGTTCAAATGTGGCCGGAGCATTGCAGAGACCAAATGGCATAACTTTGAACTGCCATAATCCGTTACCGACACTGAAGGCAGTTTTCTCCTTGTCTTTCTCTGCAATCTCCACTTGCCAATATCCGTTTCGCAAGTCTAGCGTAGAGAACCATCTCGTACCAGCTAGCGTGTCCAAAGTGTCATCGATTCTGGGGAGCGGATAGCTGTCCTTCTTGGTTATGTCATTGAGCTTCCTGTAGTCTACGCAGAATCTAGTACTGCCATCTTTCTTTTTAACTAAGACTACTGGCGAACTCCAAGGACCAGAAGATGGCTCAATTACGCCTTCACGCTCCATTTCTCTTACAAGCTCTTTGACTTCATCTCGCTTTGCTAGGGGTACACTTCTGGGTGGCTGTTTAATCGGCCTAGCTTCGCCTGTGTTAATTTCATGTTTAACCAATGCAGTTCTACCCTGGCTTTGGTTTTCCATGGCGAAGATACTGGCATGCCTTTTTAGCAACTGTTTGGCTTTATTTCTGTCTGTCGCTGACAGTCCTGCTACCCATTTTCCTACGTATTCCTCAAATTGTTCACGTTCTTTGGCGGACAAATTGGTAGGCTCTATCTTCCTCTCGCAGTTTATTATTGCCTCTGCTGGAGTACACTGGCCAATATCGCAATTTTCTTTGATGACTTTTTCATGGTCTGTCAAGCTACGTACTCTTATAGGGACTATTCCTCCTTTACTAGTTTTTACTAGAGCTTTTGCTGTTATAAGCTCTCTCTTTAAATCTGCTGGTTCTACAACCCACAACCGATTGTCCTCACAATCTCCCTTCATACGCGCCCATATAACTGTTTCAGACTGCGGCGGTAACGTCTGACTCTAAATAGCAAATACTTTTCTTACTTGCGGCTTGCTGTCATACCCAACATCAAGGGGTATTTCCACATTACGCCAAATCATCAGCTGTTGCCCCATGTGTAGATTAATGCCATGGTTAATCATAAAATCGGCTCCAATAATTATCTCATCGACAATATCGGCAACAATAAACACATGCCTCACGTTGATGTTGGCTATAGTCACCTTCAATTCAATCTTACCATAGACAGTGGCAGGCTCTCCAGTAGCTGTACGTAGCCGTATATTGCTTAAACGATCACATTTCCCCTTTACTATATCGGGCCTTATTATTGACTGCGACGCCCCTGTGCCTATGGTAAGTACGTGCTTTTCCCCGTTGATATGTCCAGACGCAGTAAGGTTGCTATTTTTCTGTTGCATCACTGATATGGAGATTGTGGGGCCCTCGTTTGTGGGAGCTAGCTCTTGCCCCTTAGCGCTAGCTCGTTTTAGTTTAACGGGGACTCTTGTGATGTTGTTTGGTTCACCCGTTTGCTGTTTCTTGGTGGCGAAATAGATCTACCTCTTTTCCTTGGTGCTTTGCAGCTGCGCTGAAAATGACCGATTTTTCCGCAGTTAAAGCACTTAGGCTTTTCTTTGATAGCACTTTCCGCCAACAATTGTCGCATTGCTTCTTTAACAGTAGCAACTAGGCTGTTATCCTCCTCAGACAAAACCTCCACATTCCGCACCTTGCATATCTGCGATTTGAAAACCATCCTTGCAGTCTCTTGAGCCAGCGCAAATGAAACAGTCTCAGCGAAAGTGGATTTCTGCGTTGCGCACACAGCTAGTTTAACATCAGAGTCGCGAATGCCATTAACGAACGCCTCAGTTTTAAAGTGGTCCAGAAACGGGTGACTCTCGCCTGGATATGTGTGCTGCAGTAAACGCTCGATTTCCATTGCGAAATCTTGTAGAGACTCGTTAGGCTTTTGAACTCTACATCGCAATTCCATTCTGTATAAATCGCGCTTGTGCTCACCACCATACTTGCGCTGCAATGCTGCCATTATTTCATTATAGTTGTTTCTGCTGCTTACTGGCACGGTCTCAAGTACCTCTGCGGCTGTACCCTTTAAGGACAAAATCAACTCTATGGCTTTTTCTTCAGCATCCTATCCATTTCTGCTAGCAACCGTCTCGAACTGGAATCTAAAGATGCCCAATGGTACGCTGCCGTCAAAGCATGGCGCTTTTATTCGCGCAGAAACCTCCGCAACTGCTCGTACTGTCCCGCCACTACGCTCGAGGTTATGCACTTTGTCCTCTAGAGCATGAAATTTTTCTTCGAACTCTTTTGCATGCTGTTCTAGGCCACCGCTTTCTAGATGTTGGACTCTCTCTGCCAGCTCTGAGAATTTGTTCTCAATAGAATCCACCCTCCTATTAATGGCCTCAGAAACCTCTACCAGAGTCTCGTTCGTGGCTCTATTTGACTCCTGTATTTCTGCTACAAGCTTTTCAGTGCTGATCCTTGATGCTTCATGCATCTGCTGAGAGTTCTGTTTAATTTCAGTTATTTCGGCTACAAGCTTTTCAGTGCTGATTTCTGAGTTCTGTTTAATTGCAGTTATTTCGGTTACAAGCTTTTCACTGCTGACTTTTGAGTTGTGTTTTATTTCGGTTTGTGCATCATTGATTCCTTTTATCTGGATCATCATAACAGCGAACATTGAATTTATGTCCATGCTGCTGTTCGTAGCAGGAGGACATACCTCTACATCGTCTTTGTCCTCAAACTCGTATGTCCCGATGTCCATGCCGCGATTCTTAAACTCATCTATCAGCCTCTTCTGCAGTTCAGCCTTGTTACCCGCTGTTGGCAATTCCCGCTTACTAAGCTCCTTTTTTAGCTGTTCAACTTTTAGCTCATCAAATTTCATGATTATTTATTATAATTTAATATTTTTAATGTCCTTTTTTTTCTCCTTAAATTGCAATGTCCCTTTTAATTATTTTTGCAATCCCACTTCTGACACCAATTGTTACGTTTTTAGACCTTTTCGTAAAAACGATTTTTACTTATCCTTCAAGGATTCGTTTAATTGCATCAAATTAAAAACACAGACAATTAACTTTAAAAATATAATGCGGCAACACTTTATTTACTACTTTATTAACACGAGTATTTGTACTACTAAACACTTATGCTGCATTTAGACTACTGCCGAAGTTGGCAATTTTTTTGTCAGTTCTTGGCAGTTACGTGTAAACGTCAGTAAAAGTATGCAATTTTTATTGCATTATAAAATGCCATTTGAAATGACAGTTGGTAATGCCACAAAAACTGTCATCGTGTAAACACCCTAAATTTGCATGTTTGCAGTTAATGACAACCCTGGCGAAAAAATGAAAATTTTCATTTTAAACTGACAAGCTTGGCAGCACAAAAGGCGTTTTTTGCAAAATGGAAATGTAAGTTTTACTTTATTTATATTATGTATAATTATTAACTGTTACATTTACTGTAGCAGTTTATTTGTTTAAACAAACAATAAAATATTTTATTTAATAATTATTATAAACTTATTTATTTTCAGCTTACCAAGTACACAAAAGCGGCAACGCAAAATTGAAAAAAAATGGTTATCTGAGGAGGTAAATCTCCTCATATCGATGATGGAGGAGCGCGAAGCGCTTTGGAATTATGGTACGCAGGAGTACCGTAATCGGGACTTAAGAGAGTCCAAGTGGCTGGAAATATCCCAGGCAACCACTCGCAGCATTGCCGACTGTAAAGCTCAGTGGAACACTGTGAAAAGTCGGTACAACGTAAGTATTTTGTTTAAAAAGAGCATAAACTTTTGACTTAAAATAAATTCTATATATTTATTAGACTGAACGTCGCAAAGAGTGTTCGACAAATAGTGGTCAAAGTGGAGAACGCTACTCATCACGATATGAGTTTTTCAATGCCCTATCTTTTTTGAATAGCGTTTGTGAGCGACCAGCTGGTTCTACACAAACCAATATGGTAAGTTCAGTGTAAATAATTGTTATTTTAGGATTATTATTAATTGTCGTCATTTTAAATTAGATATCATCAGAAATTGAGGTGCTGGACAGCCCCATCACTATTGAGTATGTGTCCGATGGAAATAGCGATGAACTAGAGAGTTTGTCTACTCCATAATTCGGGATCTTGCGCCGCTAGCTTATTGCGAAATGAATGATAAAAACCACTTCCTTCTAAAAACAGTGGGCGCATCCACTGTGAACGCCGTTTTCTCGATCGCTTCTGGTTCGCAGCTTCTTCCTCTTCTAAGAGGAGTAGGGCACCAGCACAAATGATAATATCGTCTTCACAATCCATTACATAAGCAATTATTAAATTTATTAATAAGCACATAACAATCAAAATAAACTTTGTGAATAATTTTTGTGATAGCTGCTGTCAGTTGTGTAAACAGGGTTGGCAGTACACTTGTCAAAAAAAAAAAACAGCTGTTCTATAAAATTACTGCCACCTACTGACAATTAAATTTGATGTCATTTTCTACAACGTGTAAACACTTGGCAGTATTGCAATGACAATTAACTGACAAACCTGTCAGTAGCCGGCAGTAGTCTAAACGCAACTTTAGCGATGTAAACACGTCTAGATTTAAAATCACACTGATGCCGCTGATTACTGGCTTTATATAGCAAAATGACATCGTCTGGTAACTTCGCGAAGCATCTGGTCATGGTTGTTGTTGGTTGTGCTTTACTTAACATGTAGCTATATACGTGTGTTTGTTTATATGACAATGCTGTCTTGTGTGTTTTGTTTATTGTAACTATGTGTGGTTGTATGTATGAGTGTTCTGTGTGTTGCGTAGTTTTGTTTCTTCTTGTACTATGTGGGTATGTTTATGTGCATATTTGTGTGTATGTTGCTGTATATATTGGTGTACATGTTTAGCTTTTGTTAGCAGCGAATACTTGCGTACAAGATCATTAAGAATAACAGCATCATCTCTTAGCATTGATGTTGCTAGGTTTTTCGTTGTGTTATTTACACTTATTATTGCACAGCCTCAAATGATCTTGTATATTCTCGACGATGTATCCGGAATATTCCATTTCCGTTAATTCAAATATTACCTGCATTGTGTTGAACAGGGTTGTGAGATTTTGACAACTTGAGATGAGTGGCAGTGCTGCCAAGTACATATAGTCACATTGTCGTTATATTTGAATCTATTTTTAAACTTTGTAACACTGCCGCCCACTTAAGCCTGATTGACCCGAATAGGCATACAATCACCTCTTCCATAGTGCGCCAATCGTTCGAGATCTATTATCTTCATTTTCGACCTTGGGCTATTGTGCTTCTGTCATTCACTCTCTGAACCACTTTATACGAGTCATCCCAGTGAGTCTGTAATTTTGGGGGCAATCCTTTCTTCCGTTGTGGGTTGTAAAGTAGAACCATCCATAAATCCCCCCGAATTTGCAGCGCGGTCATATCTAGCCTTCATCTTGTCACTGACCATCTTGATTCTATTACGCACGAACTCATGCAGTTCGTTTAAGTTCTCCTGCTCTTGGGACGTAGTGGCTCCTTCTTCTACAGCTGGCTTAACACCAAATTCCAAGTTACCAGGTAGTTTTAATTCCGTCCCGAAGATAATTTTGGCTGGCGTTCTAGATGTTGAGTCGTGTACAGCTGACCTATATGCCATCAAAAATTTGGGAATGTGCTCGTCCCAATCCCTCTGATGGTTGCTTACCACTTTTCGGAGGTACTCTTCTAAGGTGCGATTGAACCTCTCTACCATGCCATCAGATTGTGGATGCAACGGCGTCGTTCTTGTTTTCTTTATCCCATTTAGTTCGCACATTTCCCTGAATATGGCAGACTCGAAATTCCTTCCTTGGTCGGAATGTAATTCTATTGGGACACCATAGCGACATACCCAGTTGCTGACGAATGCATTTACAACTGTCTTTGCTTCTTGGTTAGGTATAGCATATACCTCTGGTCATTTACTGAAATAGTCCATTACCACAAGAACATAACGATTTCCGACTTCGATGGTGCTCCTGAGTTGTATTGCTGTAGATGTCCCCGGCTTCTTCTTACTGGGCCTTTGGCTGCTATGCACTGTGGCCAGTTTGCTATCCAGTCGGCTACGGCTTGTTGACATCCAACTCAATAAAAACGCTGCTTCAGTTTCTCAAGAGTTTTTGTTACTCCAAGATGACCGCCACTTGGTCCATTGTGAAATTCTTGCAAAACTTTACTTATCTTGGAGTATGGCACAAGTATCAAATTTGAAGTTGTTTTGCCATCTACACTTTCCCATACGCGGTATAGACACCCTTTTATTACCTTGGGGCTGTCCCACTGAGCCCAATAGGATTTGGCGAGTGGGCTCTCAGCCGAAATTTCATTCCGGGACGGCCTTCTGTCCTCCTCTTTGGCTGCTATAATTTTCCCCAGTATACTGTCGTCCCTCTGTGCCGCTGACCGGTCTTCATCAAAGTCGATGTGCATTTGCCGAACATTAACAACGCCTTCCTTTTGTTCGGTTCTAACGCAATGTTTACACTCTAAACAGGAAGGTATTCTTGAAAGAGCATCCGCATTGTTATGTTTTGGACCCCTTCTATGCTCAATACTGAAGTCGTAGCTCTGCAGACGGTCAATCCGCCTTGCCAGTTGCCCTTCAGGATTTTTAAACTGCAATAACTATCTCAGTGCAGAATGGTCAGTCCTTAATGTAAAGTGTTGACCATACAGGTACTTATGGTAATGTTTAATGCATTCCAATACTGCCAGAAGCTCACGTCGTGTCACGCAGTAGTTCCTCTCAGGTTTTGAGAGTACACGGCTATAGTATCCTATGACTTTCTCAGTGCCATTAACTACTTGGGATAGCACGCCCCCTATGCCATAGCCGCTCGCATCAGTATCCATCACACATTTTTCTCCAGGTATGGGATACGCTAGTACTGGTGACGTACACAATAATCCTTTAAGTTTCTGGAATGCCTTTTCCTGGCTTATCCCAACGGTATGGTCTCGACTTCCTTGTCAGCTCATGCAGATTTGCAGCTACACTGGCAAAATTTGGCACAAAGCGTCTGTAGTATGTACAAAGGCCCAAAAAGCTGCGCAATTCATGAAGATTTTTAGGTTGATGCCAGTCCCTTACTGCTTGTATTTTATCTTCATCTGTTGAGATTCCGTCTGCTGTAACACGATGCCCCAAATACTTTACTTCTTTCTGGAACAATGCACATTTCTTCAGGCTGAGTTTCAATCCAGCTGATGATATCCGTTGAGGAACTTCTGCCATGCTTTTAAGGTGTTTATCAAAAGTTTTCCCCATAACGATTATGTCATCTAGATATACCAAGCATGTCTTCTCAGTACCTTCTCCATTAGGCGTTCAAATGTGTCCGGAACATTTCAGAGTCCAAATGGCATAACTTTGAACTGCCATAATTCGTTACCGACACTGAAGGCAGTTTTCTCCTTGTCTTTCTCTGCAATCTCCATCGATTCTGGGGAGCGTATAACTGTCCTTCTTGGTTATGTCATTGAGCTTCCTGTAATCTGCACAAAATCTAATACTGTCATATTCCTTTTTAACTAAGACAACAGGCGAACTTCAAGGACCACAAGATGGCTCAATTACGCCATCACGCTCCATTTCACTTACCAGCTCTTTGACTTCATCTCGCTTTGATAGGGGTACACTTCTGGGTGGCTGTTTAATCGGCCTGTGCAGTTCTACCCTGGCTTTGGTTTCCCATGGCGAAGATACTGGCATGCCTTTTTAGCAACTGCTTGGCTTTATTTCTATCTGTCGCTGACAATCCTGCTACCAATTTCCACACGAATTCTTCTAATTGTTCACGTTCTTTTGCGGACAAATTGGTAGGCTTTATCTTCTTCTCGCAGTTTATTATTGCCTCTGGTGGAGTACACTGGCCAATATCAGAATTTCCTTTGATGACTTTTTCATGGTCTGCCAGGTTAAGTACTCTTATAGGGACTATTCCTCCTTTACTAGTTTTTACTAGAGCTTTTGCTGTTATAAGCTCTCTCTTTAGATCTGCTGGTTCTACAACCCACAACCGATTGTCCTCAAAATCCCCCTTCATACGCGCCCATATGACTGTTTCAGACTGCGGTGGTAAGTCTGACTCACAATAGCAAATACTTTTGTTACTAGCGGTTTGCTGTCATATCCAACATCATTTTTCCACATCCACGTATTTCCACATTACGCCAAATCATCAGATGTTGCCCCATATGTAGATTAATGCCATGGTTAATCAAAAAATCGGCTCCACTAATTACCTCATCGACAATATCGGCAACCATAAACATATGCCTCACGTTGATGTTGGCTATAGTCACCTTTACTTCAATCTTACCATAGATAGTGGCAGACTTTCCAGTAGCTGTACGTAGCCGTATATTGCTTAAATGATCGCATTTCCCCTTATATCGGGCCTTATTATTGACTGCGACACCCCTTTGTCTATGGTGCTTTTCCCCGTTGATGTGCCCAGACGCAGTAAGGTTGCTATTTTTCTGCTGCATCACTGATATGTAGGTTGTGGGGCCCTCCTTTGCTGGCTCTTGCCCCTTAGTGCTAGCTCGTTTTAGTTTAACGGGGACTCTTGTGCTGTTGTTTGGTTCACCCGATTTCTGTTACTTGGTGGCGAAACAGATCTACCTCTTTTTCTTGGTGCTTTTCAGCTGCATTGAAAATTACCGATATTTCCGCAGTTAAAGCATTTAGGCTTTTCTTTGGTAGCACTTTCCGCCAACAGTTGTCGCATTGCCTCCTTAACACTAGCGACCAGGTAATTATCATTCTCGGACAAAACCTCCACATTCCGCACCTTACATATCTGTGGCTTAAAAACCATCCTTGCAGTCTCTTGAGCCAGCGCAAATGAAACAGGTTCAGCGAAAGTGAATTTCTGCGTAGCGCACACAGCCAGTTTAATATCAGAGTCGCGAATGCCGTTAACGAACGCCTCACTTTTAAAGTGGTCCAGGAACGGGTGACTCTCGCCTGGATATGTGAGCTGCACTAAACGCTCGATTTCCATTGCGAAATCTTGTAGAGAGTCGTTAGGTTTCTGAACTCTACATCGCAATTCCATTCTGTATAAATACCCAGTAAGCCGCCCATCAATTTCCCCAATTAGCTCAGTGACGTCAGGGGAGGTAGGACCCGCGACTTCCGGTGCAGGGAGTGACAATAAAATTTATACATAAAGAGACAAAAGTACAACGGGCAGAAGTAAACTCATTGCGGACGGATCATAACAACAAACATACAATTAAATACCCTGTGACTAGATCTGGGCCAAAAGATGTATCTTGGTCCCTGTTAATTCCTTTGAGTTTTTTTTTTTTTTTGTTTCGTATTAAAAATAAAAATAAAAATAAAAAAAAAACTCTCAATAGAATTAATAATATTTGAACAAAATCCGTACCTCTTTTTACGTTTTTATTTTCCCACACTTTGCCGTGAGAATTACCGCGTTTGCACAATTCAGTTCTAAATTAAAACAAAATATTTATTTACTCGTACACGGGCTAAAGCAAAGAACAAGTCAGATATTGGAGAAATATAATATATGTTTGGCTTTTACTGGGAAAATAATTCGTTTACTTAATTCACCAGCCATACGGTTATGAAATCCAATATCTGTTTTCTGCCAACGGTGGGAAAGTAATTAGTGCAGCAGAAGAGTGAACGGTCTCTGGCCTAAAAAATTCTTTGTATCATTTTACATTTTAACACTTTAAAATGTTATTGATTACATTGCAATTTTTTTATTTATTATGAAACCAATTTTTTTACTTCTTAATTTTATTTTGTATTGTAAATTTTATATTCTGTTATTATTTGTATTTGTAATTTTTCTTTAAATACAATAAGGTTTTAATAAAATGTGTGATTGAACTATTGTCATTCATCCAGTCAACATAAAAATTAACTTGTTACTTAATTTTCAACAAGCCAATTTTTTGTTATTCTTGTGTACCACTTGAACGACTGAATTGGACATTGCATTATCCTGGTGAACTACTAGGATAATAAACCACTAAACATTCTAATAACTTGGCGAATCACCACGTTATCCCATTTTATAAGGTTAAGCAAGGCAAACGAGGCCGCGCTTAACATTTTGGCGACCGTGACAGGACACGAGGTTAGGAAAACCAAAAAGTCCTTCAAGTGAACAATTCACAACCATTACATCAGCGACCAACCACAAACTACAGGCGCCCAATCACAGACAACGTTGCATCACAAGCAACAAGCAGCCTACTACAACTCTTAAATAACCTCCCAAAAGGCATCAACAAAGCAATATGGAATCCGCAGAGCAGCTTCTTCACCAACTGAAGGAGACCGGCGAGCATATCGCCACAATCATCCGCAACTTTACCAAGGACTCAGCTAGCCGCAAAACCCCAACGTACTACAAAGAACGATTGTCGCGGCTGACTACAGCTTGGACAGAATTTGATGAGGCAGATACCAAATTACGGACTCTAAAGGATATTCATATGGAAGATGAATACTTCACTGCAGACCGCTATAATCAAATCCAGTCAATGGCATCCAAATATATAGCTCTAATGGAACACGAGCTCACTTACCAAGGCAATGGAGCAATCGACAAAAACCCTAATGACCTACCGTCAAAGGTGGGCGACGAGCCCAAAGTCATTAGCAACCCCCCACAACCTACAAGTGGCCACGATGGTTTAATCAGCCGCTCCCTTGGAAAGATGGCAGCTCTGGCTAGACAGCTAGACGGCCTCCAGTTGCAGTCAGGTCAGGATGGGCCTTATTACGATGTTAAAAAGACCACCATCACCAAACTATGGCAGCAGCTAGAACTACTTAATGATGAAGTGTTGGATAAATATCCCGATCCAGACCTCGCTGGTTATGACACAAGCAGATACATCCACCTCGAACAAGCCGCTCAGTTAGCGATCATCCAGCTTACCACGGCTAACAACAACCACTACTCATCCACAGAGACTATGGCTAGACCATCTACCCTAATTTTACCCACAATCACTATCTCTAAATTTGAAGGTGATTATATGAAATGGACATCGTTTTCTGACTTATTTAAGAAAACTGTTCATGAGCAACGGATGTCAGACGCTCACAAAATGTATTATCTAAAGACCAACGTTACTAGTGAAGCAGCGAAGCTTATTAATCATCTCGCTGTTACTGCAGACAATTATAAAGCCGCGTGGCAGTTACTACAGGATCGTTATGATAATAAACGACTAATAGTGGCAACAGCGGTTCAGAGACTGCTAGATCAACCATCGGGTGCGTCGACATTAATGGCCGTTAAGCGATTGCACGATACAACGAAAGAATGTCTGGCAGCTCTTTCTAATATGGGGATCGAAGTCTCAACATGGGATCCACTCCTACTACACCTTCTGGTAAAAAAGTTGGACAAACCTGTCTACACTCAATATGAGCAATCGATCACCAACCCAAAGGAAATGCAACCAGTCAGCCAATTTCTTACCTTTCTGGAGAACTACTTCCATACTCTGGAGGCAATGGGACACAAAGAGAAGACATTTTCTCCTGCTAGCAAAACATGCACGCTTACGGCGTATCCCCGCCATGAGAACCAACGATGCCTAGTTTGCAAGCAAGAATGCCACCCATTGTATAGATGCAGAGAATTCATCCAGCTAAGCCCCGCAAACAGACTAAATTTGATACAGAAACAAAAACTATGTGTTAATTGTTTTAGTCACAGTCATTTGAACAAACAGTGTACAATTTCAGGCCGCTGTCAAAAATGTGGAAAAATGCACAACACCCTGCTACACTTGGAACAGGCCCCGCAAAAGAATTCAATATCCAGGAAGCGTAACAAATCAAAGAGGGAAACAGAGTCAACCAATGAAGCAGTTATCAGGAATAACTCCTCGACACAACACGCGACATCTCTAGTCAGCACACCAACAGAAGTTGAAAGCATGTCGGGAAGTTACATTAACAAAAGACCATATGTTCTACTGGGTACAGCGTTGGTAAAGGTCAAGGCTAATGGTTTGGAAACTGAATGCAAGGCAATCCTTGATTCAGGATTACAAGTCAATTTGATCACAGAACGATTAGTCAACCGTCTTGGAAGACGGATAAAATTAATACAGCTATTGAGCGATTTTGGAAACTCGAGCAGGTTGAAGGAAGAGAGCAAAATTTATCACCGAATGATACACAGTGCGAAGCACATTTCAATCAGCATACCACACGCGACAATGAAGGTCGATTCATAGCACGATTGCCGTTTTGTGCTGAAACATCGTTATTAGGGTCTTCACACAGTATTGCATTCAACCGGTTCCTCGCACTAGAACGTCGATTATCTAAAGACGCTTCATTGAAGGAACAATATGCGATATTTATGAAAGACTACGAAACAATGGGGCACATGTCGAAAATCAATATAGACGAAATAATGGGGCATAAATACTTTATTCCTCACCACTGCGTTTTGCGACCCGAAAGTAGTACAACTAAACTCAGAGTCGTCTTCGATGCGTCAGCAAAAACGTCCTCAGGAAAATCCTTAAATGATATTCTGCACACTGGACCACCACTACAAAATGATCTATTTACGGTTCTATTGCGATTTCGGCTGCCGCGTTTCGTATTCACAACAGATATCGAGAAAATGTACCGTCAAATCTATATCCACCCCAAGGACCGGCAGTACCAGATTGTCCTCTGGCGAAATCACTCCTCTGAGCCCATTAGTTATTTCCAATTAAATACCGTTACCTATGGTACTAGACCAGCACCATATCGGGCAATCAAATGTGTGAAGGAAATAGTCAAGGATAATAAGATGCAAGCTCCTTTAGCAGCCTGTTTCTTGGAAAAGAACTTTTATGTCGATGATGGGCTAGGTGGAGCCGATAGCTTGAATACAGCCCTGGAAACTCAGCGCCAGCTGCGAGACGTCTTGGCTAAGTACGGGTTCCATCTACGAAAATGGTGCGCTAATCATGCCCAGCTGCTCCGGAACATTCCCAGTTATGACCAAGAAGTCAGTCTTGACTTCTCCGACGAAACTGATTACACGAAAACACTGGGATTGGTATGGGTACCTAAAGATGACCTTCACAAAATCAAGGTCAACATTCAAACAATTAAAGCCGTGACTAAAAGAACAGTCACGTCAGACTTGGCGCGTATCTTTGATCCACTAGGAATACTGTCGCCAGTAATTGCCAGAGCCAAAATGTTCATCCAGGAATTATGGACCTTGAATCTTGCATGGGACGAGGCAGTTCCTTCAGAATTTGACTCACGCTGGCGAACCTTTCGAAGCAACCTAAGTGAACTTGAAAGCTTTCAAGTGCATCGGCATATCTATAAAGGAGTTCTTCCTAACAAGACTCAACTTCATGTTTTTTCTGACGCCTCCGAACGGGCGTATGGCACTGCAATTTATGTGAGAACAATCCTACCAAACAAAACAATAAGAGTATACTTGTTATTTGCGAAATCACGTATAACTCCACTCAAGCAGCAAACGCTGCCTAGACTGGAGCTATGTGCCGCACAATTGGGTGCTAAATTAGCTGCAAAAGTGAAACTAGACTTAGATATGAATACAACGCCAACATTCTATTGGTCCGACTCAAAAATAGTATTATCATGGATACATTCAAGATCTTCTTCATTTCGCACATTTGTGGCAAATCGAATCGCTTCAATTCAAGAAAACACGCTACCTGAGCAATGGCGACATGTGAGTTCTAAAAATAACCCAGCGGACATCATATCAAGAGGATTGGATCCACAACAGTTACAGCATACACCCCAATGGATGTATGGGCCATTTTTTCTGCATGGAGACGAGAAGCACTGGCCTCCCAGATTTGGCCTGGATCCTAATTTGCCCACCCCTGAACAGAAGCAAAGATCCTACAACTCACTCATTGCTGTCAATGGTGAAAACTTTTTGCACAGCATCAACCATCGAAATTCACTAAAATGGCTCCAACGTACCATGGGATACATTTTAAGATTCATCAAAACCGCCAGAACTTACAAGCCCGAGAGAGAAACCCAACAAACTCTGACGCCTCTTGAACTTCACGAAGCGCTTGCCATCATTGTTCGAACCACCCAATGTACGTTCACAGAAGACATTAAACAGCTGCAACAGAAAAAGGAACTTAAAGGATCGAGTCAAATAAAAAGCTTATCCCCATTTTTAGACGAACATAACATACTAAGAGTCGGAGGTAGATTAGAAGCATCCACGTTATCGTTCAATGCCAAACATCCAATGTTGCTTCCTTATAACGATACAATAAGTAAACTAATATTTGAATCGATACATAGGGAAAACAAACATTGTGGCCCTGGAGCACTTCTAGCAATCGTTAGACAACGTTTTTGGCCCATTAAAGGTAAACATTTGGCTCGGGAAACTGTGCACAAATGTGTGCAATATGCACGAGCGAAACCAAAACTTCTGCAGCAAATTATGGGAAACTTGCCAGAAGCAAGAGTAATACCAGCAAGACCCTTTATTAATGCAGGAGTTGACTACTGTGGTCCAATCTGGGTTCACTTCAAAACACGAGGAAAGCGACCCCAAAAGGCGTATATCGCAGTATTCTGTTGCTTCTCGACAAAGGCAGTGTATCTGGAGCTTGTAACAGACCTTACAACTGACGCCTTCATTGGAGCGCTCAAAAGATTCATCGGCCGAAGGGGTCACTGTCAGCATCTCTACTGTGACAACGCAACAAACTTTGTGGGAGCTCGCAATCAATTGGAAGAGTTGTCACCTGATCTTTTCGCCACAGCTGCTCAAGAAAAAATTCAACAAGAGTGTGTCAGCAAAGGCATCAGTTTTCATTTCATACCTCCACGAGCCCCGCACTTCGGCGGACTATGGGAGGCTGCAGTCAAATCTGCTAAAAGATTACTTGTGAAAGAAATGGCAAACGCGTCTCTGACCTATGAAGAAATGGAAACCGTGATCGTAGAAGTCGAAGCAATCCTTAATTCGAGACCGATTGCACCGTTGCCGGGTAATCCGAATGATGAGGCTGCACTAACACCAGGCCACTTTTTGATTGGTGAACCTCTTACAGCACAAGTGGATGCAACTGCCAGTTCACATTCAACCACTCTTACAAACCGATGGGAGTTAGTGTCACAAATAAAACATCAATTTTGGAAACGATGGTCGCAGGAATACCTCAGTGAACTCCAGCAACGGAACAAGTAGCAAACCCGGGCTCAAAATTTGCAACGGGGTACCATAGTTATAATTAAGGACAACACACCAGTTATGAAATGGCGTCTTGGAAAAGTAACTGAAATATACCCCGGTCAAGACGGATTCGTCAGAGCAGCTGATGTAAAAACATCTGGTGGTATCGTTAAGCGAGCGATTCACTTGCTGGCTCCTCTTCCTGTGGAGCCACAAGGAACAAATGTTAACGATGAAACAACAGATGAGAAACCAACACGAAAAAGAGACAATTCACCCAAGAGCAAAACCATAAATGAGCCACCCTCAAAACGGTGTACTCTAAACACGACAGGTTTTCTAATGCTCGTAGCGTTAGTTCTCCCTGTAATACTATGTCAACAAGTGACGTACACCCAAATCATCAGTACCCCTGGATTACATTTTGAAAACATTGGCCAAGTTAAACCTGTCATCTCTGAATGGAAGCTCCTCATTTATTTCGAACTGACTCCGTTCTATAACGAATTAAAGCTTTTAAGGAATGGTACATCTGCGCTGAAAAGGGCATGCGATTACTCATCCCTTAATCATCAATGCAACGGACTTCTATCCCATTTTCAAAATCTCAGGGATGAAATGGAGCACGGTTTGGAAAATTTCATAAGAAGGAAGCGACGAGGAGCAATAGACGTTGTTGGAAATATAGCAAGCTCCTTGTTTGGCGTTCTAGACTCCAAATATGCAGCAGAAATGACCGATACTATTAATAGTATAAAAAACAACGAAGCCCACTTGCAGAGCCTTCTGCGGAATCAAACATCGTTTCTCGATTCGACCCTCAATCTCATGAAGCAGTCTGAACAACACACGCAAGATAACTTCGAAAAAATGAACGATAAAATAAACAAACTACTCTACCTCACAAACAATGACAGCTACCATCGATCGGAAATCATCTTATCACTGAGTGTCCAGTTACTTGCAATTGCTAACAATTTGCAAAAAATTCATACATCTATGATCACGTTGTTAGCGGACACTTACCATGGTCGAATTAGTCCGGTTCTACTGACCCCACAACAACTTTCGGGTGAAGTCGATAAAATAAAAGCGAACCTTCCCACGGATCTAACACTACCAGTTGCAGACATTATTCATTTATACGGTGTAGTCACCGTTCAGGCAGCAAGTTCAACTCAGCACATTATTTGCACTTTGTTTATTCCGCTAGCTCATCAAGGGCAATATGACCTATTCTATATTACTCCAGTACCACAGCTAATGAACAACTCTTTAATGGCTGTCATACCAACAACTAAAATGATGGCTCTCAACGCTCATCGTGACGAATATTTCCCTCTAGATGACTTGAAGCTAAGTACCTGCAATAAGCTTGAGCATAACAATTTCTTATGCCCACACATTCAAGCTGCATATCATAGAGGCTCTCCAATTTGTCGCTGTGAGATACATTTATTTAACAATGAATCCGACTCAAGCTGCAATATAGAGTTGATAAGCAGCAATCATGTATGGTACCAACTTTATAACAAGAACCAGTGGCTGCTTGCAACTCAACAGCAACTCAAATTGAGCACAGTATGCAAGGGTGAAAGCAGTTCTCAATTGCTGGAAGGTACCGGGTTGCTCACGCTTGCAGCAGGATGTGCAATGAAAAGTGATGTTATTACCATCTACGGTCATCGAACCATCTCATCTAACTTGCATTCATCATATACAAGCAATGGGATATCATTCCTTCATCTCCAAGAAAACGTAAACGCAGGAAGAGGTCAGGGCACAACGACAAGAAGTTCCACTAGCAACAACCCATAAAGTGCATAGCTTAACAACTAGCTATGTTGGACTGGCCTTGATTTTAACAGTGATAATTACCCTGATAGCAAAACAAAGGATGAAGAGAAGTCGTGAACCGCTCCCCGAAGCACCACAACCGTCTCCACGATCCAACTGGAATGTTTCATTGGAACCAACACCTTAACGCACTTCAAAATAAATTGCCGGAGATCGCTCATTCGCACTTTTCAATCCCCTTGGGGCCGCAATATGTTAATTCCTTTGAGTTTTTTTTTTTGTTTCGTATTAAAAATAAAAATAAAAATAAAAAAAAAAACTCTCAATAGAATTAATAATATTTGAACAAAATCCGTACCTCTTTTTACGTTTTTATTTTCCCACACTTTGCCGTGAGAATTACCGCGTTTGCACAATTCAGTTCTAAATTAAAACAAAATATTTATTTACTCGTACACGGGCTAAAGCAAAGAACAAGTCAGATATTGGAGAAATATAATATATGTTTGGCTTTTACTGGGAAAATAATTCGTTTACTTAATTCACCAGCCATACGGTTATGAAATCCAATATCTGTTTTCTGCCAACGGTGGGAAAGTAATTAGTGCAGCAGAAGAGTGAACGGTCTCTGGCCTAAAAAATTCTTTGTATCATTTTACATTTTAACACTTTAAAATGTTATTGATTACATTGCAATTTTTTATTTATTATGAAACCAATTTTTTTACTTCTTAATTTTATTTTGTATTGTAAATTTTATATTCTGTTATTATTTGTATTTGTAATTTTTCTTTAAATACAATAAGGTTTTAATAAAATGTGTGATTGAACTATTGTCATTCATCCAGTCAACATTAAAATTAACTTGTTACTTAATTTTCAATAAGCCAATTTTTTGTTATTCTTGTGTACCACTTGAACGACTGAATTGGACATTGCATTATCCTGGTGAACTACTAGGATAATAAACCACTAAACATTCTAATAACTTGGCGAATCACCAAGTTATCCCATTTTATAAGGTTAAGCAAGGCAAACGAGCCCGCGCTTAACAGTCCCCAATAGCAGCCCTCCCTACCTTGGTAACACAACAACACATCTCATATGTAACCCCTACTACAGTTAAATACTCAGTCACCTCCTTACATACTTACACTTACCACACCATATCTACAAAATTTAGCCACACATTTTCTTTTTAAATCTGTTCCATCGAAAATAAATCATATATTAATTTCCTTTTCTTTTTTTTCTAATTGTTTTATAAAGTGATAAATATAATAAATTACATATTTATTAAGACACTAAACTTCGCCATGATACCTGAACTTAATCCTACAAAAAAATCTTAAACACAAAATAGCAAAAAGTAAGTGATTTATTTAATTTATAAATACGAGTACTAACAATATTAAGATACTGCTAACACAAGTCCCAAAATTACTGTTGCGTGGTAAATACTTATCACTCCACTGTACTATTTTAAATGACATCTGGCACCACAAAAACATCGATCATACGATTTTATTTTACGAACAGACACATGTTCGTGATTTAGCAGAAAAGAAGACCATTTGCAATTTGTATGTGCCCATACATAAGTTTTAATTATATTTGAAGACAATTGTGAATTTATATATTATATATCATTGGAGATATATATGTTTGTTACTGGCAAACTCTGTTGTGAAACCGGATGCTAGCAAAAATTTTATCTCAGGCTAAGATAAAGCACAAGTGTAAGTTTCATTTACCAAGATAAATTAATGTGAATTTGATTACATGAACTATATTATAGATTAAAGCGTTACGTATTAAATTTATGCTGAAATCTGTGTTTGATTTGATAGGCAGTCCACCGTCCAACAGTCTTTAATACTTTTCTTTTTCACGCTTCAACATAACCTCAATTTTCAACTCATACATTACAAGTTTTGTGTGCATACATTACAATGGACAATCAAGGAGGTGACGTGACTGGAGGCAACAGTCAGACGACATATACCTCATCCGGAGGACAGCCAACGAGCAGTGCTGCTGATAATATAATATAATATATAATATAGATTCCAACAACGCCGCTGGCGGTGGCGCGGATTTGCTGGACAACCACAACGTAAACCAGCTAACGGTCCCACAGCCTATCACGGTAACTGCAGCCTCTGGAGCACATACGTCTACTCTCCACCAAGCCTCTGCACCGGCAAGCAATGTTTATTCGTCTACAATTGAAAATGATTCACACCTCGATGAAAATATACCCCGCACGCGATCTGGGGTCATAAGAAAGGTATCGGTCAAAAGCGCATTCGCTCAGCCAATGTATCAACGGCGAAAATGACCCAAAAGGTGAAAGATAATACCAATTGGAAACAACCAATATTGCCGGCTGCTGTGCAACAAAAAATTGCATCACCAAGCGCAAACAACGAGCCTTCTATGGCAAATATTTCGGCCCTGCTGTCCGGTATGTGGATGCGACCCGATGTTGTAAATGAAGGTGACACCTTTCAAAATGTCATGCCACAAAATCTATCCTTTGCACCCACAGCCTCGAGTTCAATTTTAATGGAAAGACATCATAACTCTTCATTAAATAATTCAGTAAGGCCCACGTTATTTCAATTTGGTGACAACGCCGCCGTGAGTAGCAATACAATGACAAAAAATGCACTGCGTCCTCAGTCGCACGTGACCTCTGCTAATTTGGTGAGTTCGTCAGCAGCTCTGCTTATGCTACTGCTCCTACGTTGAATTTTGTAAATACATCAACAGGCACTCGACAGCTTTTCAACACATCGGGCTCTGCAGTTCATAATAGCATTTCGGGCTCTGCCAATTATTGTAATCCGGCAGCATCGACTGCTGCTAACATAACTCTAATATCAAACCCCTATACTGGGACTTATTCAAGCAGCGCGGATATACAATCCACAGAGCGATGTGGATTCACAGACCAAGAAAATCTTATAAGATTGCAAAAATGTCTACAAGGTGCTGCATTAGATGCGGTGCGTGGTAAACTGATGATGCCGGCTACCGTGTCCTATGCTATTGAAACACTGCGAATGCTCTATGGCAGGCCTGAAATAATACACCACACTCTTCAAAGTAAATTAAAACAAGAACAGCCCGTACGCAAAGATAAACTTGATACATTAATTAATTTTGCTCTCGCAGTGCAAAATTACAGAGCAACGATGCAAGCAATGGGGCTTGCCGATTATCTCAATGATCCAAAACTCTTAAATGAATTGTTAGATAAATTGCCAAGTGATCTGAAATTGGACTGGGCACGCTATCGTGTTGCATTGCTATCGTGTGGACATTGTTGTCTTTGACACATGGCTTTTTACCATGGCAACGTGCGCAACTCAGGTGACGTCATACGCCTCAACAACAATAAGCACGCGTACGAATGACTTTTCAAAGGGATATCGCAAAAAGTCAAATGAGCGAATATTTGTCCACGACGTAATAGATAGCAACAAGAATGCAACTGCTAACATAGCCGAATGTGCAAAATGCACACAGCAACATCGCCTAGCTGAATGTAGTGAATTTACGGCGTTAAAAACAGATGATAGGTGGAAGTTCATAAGAGAAAAAAGGCTCTGTTTGCATTGTTTTAAACAACATTTTCTGCGTCGCTGTAATTCATGAAAGCAGTGCGACATTGACGGCTGCAAAATGCCACACAACACGCTGTTGCATATTAAAGTAGACCAAGAAGAAAGTGCTAAAAATTATACGGCGAATGTAACAAATAAAGCAACTGACAGTCAATCGGTGCTATTTCATGCAAAAGAAAAGAAAAGAAGTTTGCTTCGCTATATACCTGTTACGCTCTTTGGAAATAATAGGTCGTTAAACACTTTTGCATTAATTGATGAAGGCGCTGCCTGTACGCTTGTTGAAAAAGAGGTCGCCGCTGTACTTGGTCTAGAAGGGCCCACGAAGGAGCTTTGTTTGCAGTGGACAGGCGCTATTACGCAAACGGAGGAAAGTTAAAGAATGGTCACGTTAAATATTGCGTCGCGAGATAACAATGCACGCAAATTTTGCCTACGCAGCGCACGTACGGTGTCATCGTTAAACTTGCCTGAACAAACACTGGACAAATCTGAAATTGATTCTTGTGACGACTTTAGGAGCGCTGCTATATTTCCATACACGGCAGCTAAAGCGCATATATTAATTGGGTTGGATAACGCGAACCTTTGTGTTCAGTTAGAGAGAATGGCCACGATGGTCTAATCGCAGCAAAATGCAGACTCGACTGGAGTGTATACGGCCGTCAATGTGGAAAAGGCTCCGACGCATTGAGGCTAATGCATTTATGCCCTTGCGGGACAAACGACCGTACGGACGAGATGCTTAGAAGCTACTTCTCACTCGACGCAGTTGGCATAAAAAATAACGTTAGCTATTTATGCTCAAAAGAAGATGAGCGCGCATTAAAAATTATGGAAGCAACAACTAAATATATAAGTAGCGAAAAGGTATGGGAAATAAGCTTGCTGTGGAAGTATGACAACATAAACCTTCCCGACTCTTATCACATGGCTCGCCGTAGATTGCTGTGTCTCGAGTCAAAAATGAACCGTAACCCTGCATTGAAAACCTTCCTCAATGATAAAATAGAGGATTATGAAAGAAAGGGCTACATTCGAAAATTGCAGCAAGGAGAAATTACGAGCGGCGGGAGGTCTTGGTATATCCCAATTTTTACAGTCACTAACAAAAATAAAAACAAAACCAGAATTGTATGGGACGCTGCCTCGGACGTGAAGGTAGTTTCCTTAAATTCCGTCTTAATGAAAGGCCCTGATCTCTTGAAGTCACTTGTCGGCATTCTTATACGTTTTCGTGAAAGGCCAATAGCACTCTCCGGCGACATTCGCGAGATGTTCCATCAAGTGCGCGTAGCATACGATGATCAAATGTCCCAAAAGTTTTTATGGCGCAAGGGCGACATATCCAAGCCTGTAGGAACATATGCGATGACAGTAATGACATTTGGGGCTTGTTGCTCCCCATCCCTAGCAAACTATGTCAAAAACAGAAATGCCGAACGTTTTCGCGAAAGTCAGCCGAGGGCTGTGGACGCCATTATTGAAAATACATTTGTGGACGACTGGTTATAGAGTGTAGATACCGAAGAAGATATGATTCAAATGGCCCAGGTCGTGCAGAGCATTCATTTAGATGGATGGGATGAACCGGTACGCACTGAAGAGGAACAAAAGTGGTGGCTGTGGATCAAATTACTACCTGAAATATCGCAAATACGCATTCATCGCTGTTATGATCAAGCCAGCTCTTGTACAGGAATTCAGATGCATGTATTTGTGGATGCTAGCATCAATACATATGCTGCTCTTGTGTATTTGCGAGCAGAGAGATGCGGAGAAGTAAAATAGCGAGTAAAACACGGGTGGCACCGCTGAAACCAGTCTCCATTCCGAAATTGGAACTATTAGCAGCAGTCTTAGGTCTTCGTTTGGCGAACTTCGTAAGCAGTGAGTTGTCAGTAAAAATAGCTCGTCGTTTATTTTGGTCCCACTCAAAAAACGTTCTGTACTGGGTTCGGTTTGATGCCAGAAAATATCAACAATTTGTAGCTCTGCGTATCGGGAAGATTCTGGAGTGTTCGAATGTTGAGGAGTGGCGATGGGTTCCGTCATCTGAAAATGTTGCCGACGATGGCACAAAGTGGACTGGAAGTCCAGAATTGGATGCCGATTCACGTTGGTTTACAGGGCCTGCCTTTCTGCAAAGTGACGAATCTGAATGGCCTGCAATGAATCTCAACAACACTGTAGAAGAAACGAAAGAATTTTTGTATCACATTAAAACAAAGGAGTCCACTGTATCCACATTCGCTGTCATTGCTCCTGACCCTACACGATTTAGTAGATGGGAAACGTATCGAAACACACAGCGTAACGTATTAAAGTTTTTACGCCTTAGTCATAAGAAACCATTCTCGACCAGAGATATTGACTCCTTGATGAATCATAAATATCCTTCCAGCATTGAGAATGTCATAATTCGCAGATATCAAGAAGAAGAGTACGGCGATGAAATAAAACTGTTGCGTTGGGGCAAGCCTGTGCCCCGTAAGAGCATGATTTATAAAGGCTCTCCATACTTAGATGACTGCGGAATACTCAGAGAGAAAGGACGTATCGACGCCATTAAATTTGTTGCAACAAGTGTTAAACGGCCCATTATTATGCCTCGTAAGCATCCAGTAACATTTTTAGTCGCAGATTTTTATCACCGCAAATATCACCATCATCACAATGAAGTGGTGGTCAACGAGATGCGACAGCGCTTTCGTATAAATGGGCTAAGAGCGCTTGTCACAGATGTTTCAAAAAAATGCAAGGTTTGCAAAAATCGCGCGGCGACTCCAAGGTACCCTAAAATTGGTGATATACCTCCTGAGCGACTGACTGCCTTCACAAGGCCATTCCATTTCACCGGTGTTGACTATTTTGGGCCGTTGGATGTTGTGGTTGGCAGACGCCGACAGAAACGCTGGGGAGTATTGTTCACATGTATGACTGTGCGAGTTAACGCATAACATACCTAACAGACACAAAGCATGCCAGTAATACATTAATAAATAAATGCAGACGGATCATAAAATAAGAGATGAAGATAATTATAACTAGACAATGGTCTAGACCTAAAATAAACACATCGGCAATTTAACATATATGGAACTAGACTAGAGATAAGACTACACATAATAATCCATAAAACAATAAATATTTTACGATAGATCCTAAGTAAACAGTAATTAGGAAAATACATTATTTTTAACAAAGAATATTTTTAGCATAAATAGATGTAAAGAAACAATTTTTGGTTAGTCTTAAAAATATACTAAATAAAGAAGTGCACATTTCAGTGCAGCGGAAAAACCAAAATATATTTTTTTACTCATTTCCTTAACAAGGAAATTAACTGGGGCCTCAACCGGGATCCTTAGTTAAGTCTATACTAAAGGTTCCAAACGCCACTTAGTGAACACTGCACTCTTGATCCTTGAATCAACATTATCCTGAACGAAAAAAGGAATTATTAATCAGGGGACAAAAACACAGTGAGTACAAAAGGACTTTCAAGTTAAAAAAGGAATAGTTCAATAAAGTACAAAATCAGCACCACGTATCCTGAAAAAGAAGAATAAACTTAAGTTCATTGGAATATAGTAGAATTTCATATTCACGACAATCCTTTGAAAAAAAATAAAACTGGAATCCCGAACTAATAAAAGGCAAAAGTTCTTTGACATAACAAGAAGAATAATCCCAGAAGTAGACGCCAATAAAATGTCTGTCCAAGATTTAGCTACTCTGCAAGCTCAAGTCGCAACACTTTTAGCAGCTCAAGCTGAGACACAACGAACTCTTACAGCATTAAGAAGTAGCAGACCATTTAATATAGAACCAGTTGAACAATTGACTCCATGTTCAAGTGGAATAACAACTGAAAACCAAATAAATTTAGAAGTATTTAAAATCCTCCCAATATTTGACGGAGATAAACGGAAATACCGTGCCTGGAGATCATCAGCATGGACACATATGGAAACCATTTAAAGATTCGAAAACACCCCGACATACTACACAGCACTCGTTATCGTACGAGCAAAAATCCAAGGCGTGGCTTCGGATATACTAATCAACCACAACACTATATTCAATTTCCATTCAATAATAAATAGACTTGACTATGCATATGCCGACCAACGTCCAATGTATGTTTTGCTTGAAGAAATGAGGAAGATAACACAAGGACAAAAAGATTTGGCTGAGTATCATTCATGCATCAATGAAGCATTGAACCTAATCCTATCCAAAATTGAAATGGAACAAGGCGACAAAACTATGAAAACATTCGTTAATCAGGAAGCAGTTAGAACATTTATTACTCGTTTAAACTCAAAATACACAGTAGGTACCCTCTACGCTCAGAACCCAAAAGATCTAGAAACCGCATATGCAATTGCGAGTGCTATTTACCACGACGACAGAAGCTTACAATTCGATACACTAACACAAGGATATCGACCACATTCAGTCACTCATGAACGCTTGCAACAAAAACCATGCCATCAACAATTTAAATAACGGAAGTACAGGCCAAATGTACAATACAATCTAAACCAACAATCATCATACATCCAAAGACAACCCCAAGTACAACCAATGGATGTGGACACAACTGATAGAAATGTTTGTCAACCAACACAATTTCAAAGGAACAACCAAAGATACAACAACCCCTTCAGGCAACAGCAACCTTTCAAGAGAGAATTAAACTACTCCAACAACAACTTCAACCCTAACAAACAACAAAGAATCAACCACACCCAGGAGGAAGACGAGACCAATTCAACCAAGGCTGAGTACGATGAAGATGAAGACAATAAAGTAGCTTTTTTAGATTAAGGGATGACCTACCTCATCTACAAAGACACGATAGAGAAACAGGTAAGACCATCAATATATTAATAGACTGCGGTGCAACAAATAATTATATAGATATAAATGTAAAATAGGTTATAGTAAAAGATTAGAAACTCCTATAAAAGTAAGAACATTACACGGGTATTCATACGTTAAAAGTAAAAAGTTGATAAACCTATTAAATTATGAGTTGACATTCTTCGAAATAGATTCACTGACAAGCTCAGACATGATATTAGGAATGCAAGGATTAAAAGAAATAGGGGCAACTATAGATTTAGTTAATAACAGACTCAATTATAAAATTAAAGACAGAATGCAAAAAATAAATTTCACAGTAGATAGCGAGGAATATAGGGAAAGAATAGAAGAAATTATGAATAAAAACTCGTACACAAATGAAAAACTTCCATACACCACTACGATCGAAGTAACTATTAGAACGAAATTAGATGAACCTATATGGACAAAACAATATCCATATCCATACTCTGATAGCGAATTTATAAATCCAGGATTTTTGCATAACGAAATTATCCAACCTAGTAAAAGTCCCTACAATAGTCCCATCTGGACTGTACCAAAAAAAGGTACCGATGACCAAGGTAAACCTAAACCACGGATGGTTGTGGATTTTCAGAAATTGAATGCACAAACGATTACGGATAGATATCCTATTCCGGATGTAAATATGACTATTCAAAACCTAGGTAAAGCAAAGATCTTTGCAACATTAGATTTAGAGTCAGGCTTTCACCAAATTTGACTTAAAAAAGAAGACCGCGAAAAAACAGCCTTCTCAATCAAAGGCGCTAAGTATGAATTCCTACGGATGCCATTCGGCTTAAAGAATGCTCCCTCACTTTTTCAACGATGCGTAGATGATATTTTAAGGCCATATATAGGTAAATTTGCATACGTTTATATCGACGATGTGCTCATATATTCTTCCACACCCGAGGAACATATTGAACACATTGAAACAATAGTTAACGCTTTACATAAAGCAAATATGAAAATTTCAACCGAGAAATCTCACTTTTTTAAAGAAAAAATTGAATATTTAGGCCACATAATTAAACATAACGGAATTACGGTAGATCCTACAAAAATACAAACTATTAGAGATTTTCCTAAGCCAACTACATTAAAAGAGCTTAGATCCTTCTTAGGTTTAGTCAGTTATTACAGGAAATTTATAAAAATTTCGCTGCAATCGTTAAGCCCTTAACAACATTTTAGAGAGGCGACAACGGTGGAGTATCCAAAAATCTGAGCGCAAAAATAAATATAGAATTAGACCAACCTGCTCTAGAAGCAATGAATAAGATCAAAGATGAACTTGAGGCCCAGGTACAATTGTTCCAACCTGATTTCAAAGAACCCTTCGAATTAACCACAGATGCAAGCAATTTTCTATTTCATTTATTTCAAGAACTCTCAACGAGACTGAACAAAATTATTCAACAAATGAAAAGGAACTTTTAGCCATAGTCTGGTTCTTACAGAAATTAAGAAATTATTTATATGGAATAGCAGATTTGACAATTTATACAGACCATCAATCATTAATATTTTCTGTATCTGATAAAAACCCAAATACAAAATTAAAACGATGGAAAAACTTTATTGAAGAATATGGTGCAAAAATAGTATATAAACCCGGACACCAAAATGTAGTCGCTGACGCATTGTCAAGGCAACAAAAAAATTCTAGTACGAATGAATCTCAACACTCATCCCAAAGTTCACCGACTGAAAAAATACAAAGAAGTACTAAACCTTTGAATCAGTTTAAAAATCAAATAATTCTGACACACACCAATGAAGATTCTTTGGAATCAGAAAATGTTTTTAAATTCAAACGCCATCATATTAAATTCACGACCAACGAAAATTTGACAAATAACATGAAATTAATATTGAAATCAAAGGTGATTAATGCATTGCTCGTCGACGCAGAGACAATGTTGAATATTAGGGATATATTGAAAGAAACCTTCCCTACAGTAAAATTTGTAGAAGCGTACAATTTAGTCGAGGATATATTAGACGAAGAAAGACAGAAACTGCTAGTTAAACAAATTCATGAGAGAGCTCATAGAAATGTACGAAATAATATTTTAGAACTAGAAAGAGAATATTTTTGGCCCGACTTAAAAAAACATTGCCACGAATTTAATAATAACTGCGAGTCATGTCCAACTCACAAATACGACAGACAACCTAACAAAATTCCTATTGGCGAAGCACCAATACCTAGAAAACCTGGTGAGAATATACATATGGATATATTTTACTTCAGCGGACAAATGTTTATAACCAGTTTAGACAAGTTCTCTAAATTTTGTCATATACGACACATACCAACAAAGAAGGACATGTATAAAAATATTGACGAGGTTCTCTCTCTCACTTACCCGAACGCTAAACTCGTCGTTACCGATAACGAAGCAAGTTTTAATGGAATTTTAGCTAACCAAATATACGAAAGACTCCATATACAGCATGTAGTTACAGCCCCATTTCATTCAACAACAAACGGTCAAGTCGAACGTATACACAGTACAATCATCGAACTCGCAAACTTGTTATCACAAAAGGGAATTACTGCTCCTAATGAAAAAATATTTGAGGCAGTTCGCCAATACAATAAGACTATACACCCAGTCACTAAAGAAAAACCCGAGGACGTGTTCTTTAATCAGCGGGGGTATCCTCATATATACGATTTGATTAAGGACGCTCAAACAAAAACTTTGGCCTACCACAATAAGAAGCTCAAATTCATCCAATATAAAAAAGGAGACATTATTTACTCCAGGACGCATAGAAGAAGTAAAGACGTAGCTAAAAAACATATTGTTGAGACAGACAACGGCGAAACCATTACCACATCCAGAATATTAATAATACACAAGGACAACATTAGAAGTAAACATGTCAGCAAAGATAGTGATCCTATTAACGGTAATCCAACTCATACTAGCGAATAATATAATTGATCTAAAAAATAAAAAATATGTCTTAATTAAAGACAACCAAGTATATTTACACAAGAACTATGAATACCTGTACCATGTTGTAAACATTACAAAAATATTAAACCATACGAAAATATAATGAAAAATGCATACAACACACAAGAAAATATAGAACTTCAAGTTTTAATCAAGAAAATTGAAAATTTAAAAACACAATTAACGAACAATAGAAATAAAAGATCTCTAAACTTTTTAGGATCAGCTCTTAAATTTATCACTCCAGATCATAACGATGAAATTGAAATAAAAACTAGATTAAACCAACTTGTAGAAAATAGTAATCAACAAAGAATAATTAACGCACAATTTGAAAAAATATTAAATAATATCAGCATTGAAAAAATAAACGAAGAATTAATATTAAACGAAGTTTACATTAATAACATTAACTAATACAATTAATTTTGCAAAAAATAATAACTTTTATTCAGGAACATTAAATGTAGAGGAAATTGAATCCATTATAAAAAATGAAAAAATAAAAATTCCCGTAATTAATATACTCGAATATTCAGATATACATGTTTGTGAATTTAGCCAAGCAATTTTTGTTATATATACATAAATATCCTATTATCGAAGAAGAATGTAAACTGTACAAAATCTATCCCTTAGCAAATAAACTCGGAAAATTATCATTAGATGATAATATTGCTTTGTGTAAAAATAATTATCAAAGAATAACTAAATGTAAAAATATTATTGGTACCTATATATGTATGTATGTAAAATTTAATCTAATGGTGTTTTCTTTTTATATTCACTAGCAACGGCTTCTTTTTCTTCATTTGTGTTAGGAAATTTTATTACTTCCGGCGCTTCGCTTGTAATAAAATGTAAAACCCTATTGAAGGTTCTGTGCACATTTGAAAGCGATATGTTGAATAGGTTTGCCACTTCTCTTATTGTTGTTTTATTGCCACTGAATCTAAAGATGTATGTACATTGTATATATAATTAATTAATTGTATTCCTGCTCTTTTATACATTTTTTTATTACCATAAAAATGACAGAATGTGCGTCTCAAAACTTGTTTGCAATCGTCCACCCTGATAGCTTCTTCTGATGCAGGAATAAGAATACCTCTCTATAAGATAGGCTGCACTAGCTCGAGTAACACGGAAATTTTTTTGAAACTAAAAATTAGGTTTTATAATAAGAAGATGTATCAAAGTACACATATGCACCTACGTATAAATACATATGTACATCGGTATCTGAATAATTGTTGACCACATTTTCCACAAAGTTTTTAACACGAGGGACAAGTGGTCCGCCTCGTAAACATATCATAAGCTCATCTTCATCAGATGATGATGATGTTTCTAATAATTCATTTAATATAATTTTTTTAGTATTCATTTTTATCTTATACACTTTTTATCCCAAATTGTACATAAATAAACATATGGGAAACATGAATAAGCAAAATTCTCGCTTGTATAAAAAAGTACTAAGCGCAGCTGAAAAAAATGGTATTATCTCACCCTCAAATTTTAACAGGTGTGAGATATGCAACATATTTACCATATATTTGTGCAACATATTTAGAAAGGAAAGCGGCAACTTTTCACATCTTTACATATATTTTTAGAATGGTACATAAACCCGAGTAAATGGTAACATAAATGGAACATTTTTGTCAGAAAAGAAAACACCATAAAGATAATTGCACACTAACTATTTTAAACAACGAACCTGCACAATGACAAACAAAACTTGACAATAACCCGGACATCGAAGACTTGGGTAATGGGAATATTTTTATCGATAATAAACATACATTAAACAACCTAACTATAAACGGACCACATTTGGTGCAGTTTGACCAAAACATAACTATAGATGGCAAAATATACTTTAACGAAAAACAAAGAATTTATGACATCATTCATAAAAAACACAATGAAAAATTAAGTATACTCGAAATCCTGTATACAGACTCAGAAAATAAAGTTACAAATATTCAAGAAATATCTACATTATTCATCCCTTTAGAGGAACATCCATTTATAACCACACTACACATAATTTTAATATTTACAATACTTCTAGCAATAATCTACTCCTTGGTACAGCTTTGCAAATGCTACAGAGCACAACAAAAGAGAAAGGCACAAGAATTATATAACAGATATTACGAGGCAGAATTACTTAGACTTCAGATTCAGGTATAAAAACGAGGACGTTTTCTTTTCGACACAGGGGAGAGTTAACGCATAACATACCTAACAGACACAAAGCATGCCAGTAATACATTAATAAATAAATGCAGACGGATCATAAAATAAGAGATGAAGATAATTATAACTAGACAATGGTCTAGACCTAAAATAAACACATCGGCAATTTAACATATATGGAACTAGACTAGAGATAAGACTACACATAATAATCCATAAAACAATAAATATTTTACGATAGATCCTAAGTAAACAGTAATTAGGAAAATACATTATTTTTAACAAAGAATATTTTTAGCATAAATAGATGTAAAGAAACAATTTTTGGTTAGTCTTAAAAATATACTAAATAAAGAAGTGCACATTTCAGTGCAGCGGAAAAACCAAAATATATTTTTTTACTCATTTCCTTAACAAGGAAATTAACTGGGGCCTCAACCGGGATCCTTAGTTAAGTCTATACTAAAGGTTCCAAACGCCACTTAGTGAACACTGCACTCTTGATCCTTGAATCAACATTATCCTGAACGAAAAAAGGAATTATTAATCAGGGGACAAAAACACAGTGAGTACAAAAGGACTTTCAAGTTAAAAAAGGAATAGTTCAATAAAGTACAAAATCAGCACCACGTATCCTGAAAAAGAAGAATAAACTTAAGTTCATTGGAATATAGTAGAATTTCATATTCACGACAATCCTTTGAAAAAAAATAAAACTGGAATCCCGAACTAATAAAAGGCAAAAGTTCTTTGACATAACAAGAAGAATAATCCCAGAAGTAGACGCCAATAAAATGTCTGTCCAAGATTTAGCTACTCTGCAAGCTCAAGTCGCAACACTTTTAGCAGCTCAAGCTGAGACACAACGAACTCTTACAGCATTAAGAAGTAGCAGACCATTTAATATAGAACCAGTTGAACAATTGACTCCATGTTCAAGTGGAATAACAACTGAAAACCAAATAAATTTAGAAGTATTTAAAATCCTCCCAATATTTGACGGAGATAAACGGAAATACCGTGCCTGGAGATCATCAGCATGGACACATATGGAAACCATTTAAAGATTCGAAAACACCCCGACATACTACACAGCACTCGTTATCGTACGAGCAAAAATCCAAGGCGTGGCTTCGGATATACTAATCAACCACAACACTATATTCAATTTCCATTCAATAATAAATAGACTTGACTATGCATATGCCGACCAACGTCCAATGTATGTTTTGCTTGAAGAAATGAGGAAGATAACACAAGGACAAAAAGATTTGGCTGAGTATCATTCATGCATCAATGAAGCATTGAACCTAATCCTATCCAAAATTGAAATGGAACAAGGCGACAAAACTATGAAAACATTCGTTAATCAGGAAGCAGTTAGAACATTTATTACTCGTTTAAACTCAAAATACACAGTAGGTACCCTCTACGCTCAGAACCCAAAAGATCTAGAAACCGCATATGCAATTGCGAGTGCTATTTACCACGACGACAGAAGCTTACAATTCGATACACTAACACAAGGATATCGACCACATTCAGTCACTCATGAACGCTTGCAACAAAAACCATGCCATCAACAATTTAAATAACGGAAGTACAGGCCAAATGTACAATACAATCTAAACCAACAATCATCATACATCCAAAGACAACCCCAAGTACAACCAATGGATGTGGACACAACTGATAGAAATGTTTGTCAACCAACACAATTTCAAAGGAACAACCAAAGATACAACAACCCCTTCAGGCAACAGCAACCTTTCAAGAGAGAATTAAACTACTCCAACAACAACTTCAACCCTAACAAACAACAAAGAATCAACCACACCCAGGAGGAAGACGAGACCAATTCAACCAAGGCTGAGTACGATGAAGATGAAGACAATAAAGTAGCTTTTTTAGATTAAGGGATGACCTACCTCATCTACAAAGACACGATAGAGAAACAGGTAAGACCATCAATATATTAATAGACTGCGGTGCAACAAATAATTATATAGATATAAATGTAAAATAGGTTATAGTAAAAGATTAGAAACTCCTATAAAAGTAAGAACATTACACGGGTATTCATACGTTAAAAGTAAAAAGTTGATAAACCTATTAAATTATGAGTTGACATTCTTCGAAATAGATTCACTGACAAGCTCAGACATGATATTAGGAATGCAAGGATTAAAAGAAATAGGGGCAACTATAGATTTAGTTAATAACAGACTCAATTATAAAATTAAAGACAGAATGCAAAAAATAAATTTCACAGTAGATAGCGAGGAATATAGGGAAAGAATAGAAGAAATTATGAATAAAAACTCGTACACAAATGAAAAACTTCCATACACCACTACGATCGAAGTAACTATTAGAACGAAATTAGATGAACCTATATGGACAAAACAATATCCATATCCATACTCTGATAGCGAATTTATAAATCCAGGATTTGTTGCATAACGAAATTATCCAACCTAGTAAAAGTCCCTACAATAGTCCCATCTGGACTGTACCAAAAAAAGGTACCGATGACCAAGGTAAACCTAAACCACGGATGGTTGTGGATTTTCAGAAATTGAATGCACAAACGATTACGGATAGATATCCTATTCCGGATGTAAATATGACTATTCAAAACCAAGGTAAAGCAAAGATCTTTGCAACATTAGATTTAGAGTCAGGCTTTCACCAAATTCGACTTAAAAAAGAAGACCGCGAAAAAACAGCCTTCTCAATCAAAGGCGCTAAGTATGAATTCCTACGGATGCCATTCGGCTTAAAGAATGCTCCCTCACTTTTTCAACGATGCGTAGATGATATTTTAAGGCCATATATAGGTAAATTTGCATACGTTTATATCGACGATGTGCTCATATATTCTTCCACACCCGAGGAACATATTGAACACATTGAAACAATAGTTAACGCTTTACATAAAGCAAATATGAAAATTTCAACCGAGAAATCTCACTTTTTTAAAGAAAAAATTGAATATTTAGGCCACATAATTAAACATAACGGAATTACGGTAGATCCTACAAAAATACAAACTATTAGAGATTTTCCTAAGCCAACTACATTAAAAGAGCTTAGATCCTTCTTAGGTTTAGTCAGTTATTACAGGAAATTTATAAAAATTTCGCTGCAATCGTTAAGCCCTTAACAACATTTTAGAGAGGCGACAACGGTGGAGTATCCAAAAATCTGAGCGCAAAAATAAATATAGAATTAGACCAACCTGCTCTAGAAGCAATGAATAAGATCAAAGATGAACTTGAGGCCCAGGTACAATTGTTCCAACCTGATTTCAAAGAACCCTTCGAATTAACCACAGATGCAAGCAATTTTCTATTTCATTTATTTCAAGAACTCTCAACGAGACTGAACAAAATTATTCAACAAATGAAAAGGAACTTTTAGCCATAGTCTGGTCCTTACAGAAATTAAGAAATTATTTATATGGAATAGCAGATTTGACAATTTATACAGACCATCAATCATTAATATTTTCTGTATCTGATAAAAACCCAAATACAAAATTAAAACGATGGAAAAACTTTATTGAAGAATATGGTGCAAAAATAGTATATAAACCCGGACACCAAAATGTAGTCGCTGACGCATTGTCAAGGCAACAAATAAATTCTAGTACGAATGAATCTCAACACTCATCCCAAAGTTCACCGACTGAAAAAATACAAAGAAGTACTAAACCTTTGAATCAGTTTAAAAATCAAATAATTCCGACACAACCAATGAAGATTCTTTGGAATCAGAAAATGTTTTTAAATTCAAACGCCATCATATTAAATTCACGACCAACGAAAATTTGACAAATAACATGAAATTAATATTGAAATCAAAGGTGATTAATGCATTGCTCGTCGACGCAGAGACAATGTTGAATATTAGGGATATATTGAAAGAAACCTTCCCTACAGTAAAATTTGTAGAAGCGTACAATTTAGTCGAGGATATATTAGACGAAGAAAGACAGAAACTGCTAGTTAAACAAATTCATGAGAGAGCTCATAAAAATGTACGAAATAATATTTTAGAACTAGAAAGAGAATATTTTTGGCCCGACTTAAAAAAACATTGCCACGAATTTAATAATAACTGCGAGTCATGTCCAACTCACAAATACGACAGACAACCTAACAAAATTCCTATTGGCGAAGCACCAATACCTAGAAAACCTGGTGAGAATATACATATGGATATATTTTACTTCAGCGGACAAATGTTTATAACCAGTTTAGACAAGTTCTCTAAATTTTGTCATATACGACACATACCAACAAAGAAGGACATGTATAAAAATATTGACGAGGTTCTCTCTCTCACTTACCCGAACGCTAAACTCGTCGTTACCGATAACGAAGCAAGTTTTAATGGAATTTTAGCTAACCAAATATACGAAAGACTCCATATACAGCATGTAGTTACAGCCCCATTTCATTCAACAACAAACGGTCAAGTCGAACGTATACACAGTACAATCATCGAACTCGCAAACTTGTTATCACAAAAGGGAATTACTGCTCCTAATGAAAAAATATTTGAGGCAGTTCGCCAATACAATAAGACTATACACCCAGTCACTAAAGAAAAACCCGAGGACGTGTTCTTTAATCAGCGGGGGTATCCTCATATATACGATTTGATTAAGGACGCTCAAACAAAAACTTTGGCCTACCACAATAAGAAGCTCAAATTCATCCAATATAAAAAAGGAGACATTATTTACTCCAGGACGCATAGAAGAAGTAAAGACGTAGCTAAAAAACATATTGTTGAGACAGACAACGGCGAAACCATTACCACATCCAGAATATTAATAATACACAAGGACAACATTAGAAGTAAACATGTCAGCAAAGATAGTGATCCTATTAACGGTAATCCAACTCATACTAGCGAATAATATAATTGATCTAAAAAATAAAAAATATGTCTTAATTAAAGACAACCAAGTATATTTACACAAGAACTATGAATACCTGTACCATGTTGTAAACATTACAAAAATATTAAACCATACGAAAATATAATGAAAAATGCATACAACACACAAGAAAATATAGAACTTCAAGTTTTAATCAAGAAAATTGAAAATTTAAAAACACAATTAACGAACAATAGAAATAAAAAATCTCTAAACTTTTTAGGATCAGCTCTTAAATTTATCACTGGTACTCCAGATCATAACGATGAAATTGAAATAAAAACTAGATTAAACCAACTTGTAGAAAATAGTAATCAACAAAGAATAATTAACGCACAATTTGAAAAAATATTAAATAATATCAGCATTGAAAAAATAAACGAAGAATTAATATTAAACGAAGTTTACATTAATAACATTAACTAATACAATTAATTTTGCAAAAAATAATAACTTTTATTCAGGAACATTAAATGTAGAGGAAATTGAATCCATTATAAAAAATGAAAAAATAAAAATTCCCGTAATTAATATACTCGAATATTCAGATATACATGTTTGTGAATTTAGCCAAGCAATTTTTGTTATATATACATAAATATCCTATTATCGAAGAAGAATGTAAACTGTACAAAATCTATCCCTTAGCAAATAAACTCGGAAAATTATTATTAAATGATAATATTGCTTTGTGTAAAAATAATTATCAAAGAATAACTAAATGTAAAAATATTATTGGTACCTATATATGTATGTATGTAAAATTTAATCTAATGGTGTTTTCTTTTTATATTCACTAGCAACGGCTTCTTTTTCTTCATTTGTGTTAGGAAATTTTATTACTTCCGGCGCTTCGCTTGTAATAAAATGTAAAACCCTATTGAAGGTTCTGTGCACATTTGAAAGCGATATGTTGAATAGGTTTGCCACTTCTCTTATTGTTGTTTTATTGCCACTGAATCTAAAGATGTATGTACATTGTATATATAATTAATTAATTGTATTCCTGCTCTTTTATACATTTTTTTATTACCATAAAAATGACAGAATGTGCGTCTCAAAACTTGTTTGCAATCGTCCACCCTGATAGCTTCTTCTGATGCAGGAATAAGAATACCTCTCTATAAGATAGGCTGCACTAGCTCGAGTAACACGGAAATTTTTTTGAAACTAAAAATTAGGTTTTATAATAAGAAGATGTATCAAAGTACACATATGCACCTACGTATAAATACATATGTACATCGGTATCTGAATAATTGTTGACCACATTTTCCACAAAGTTTTTAACACGAGGGACAAGTGGTCCGCCTCGTAAACATATCATAAGCTCATCTTCATCAGATGATGATGATGTTTCTAATAATTCATTTAATATAATTTTTTTAGTATTCATTTTTATCTTATACACTTTTTATCCCAAATTGTACATAAATAAACATATCGGAAACATGAATAAGCAAAAATCTCGCTTGTATAAAAAAGTACTAAGCGCAGCTGAAAAAAATGGTATTATCTCACCCTCAAATTTTAACAGGTGTGAGATATGCAACATATTTACCATTTATTTGTGCAACATATTTAGAAAGGAAAGCGGCAACTTTTCACATCTTTACATATATTTTTAGAATGGTACATAAACCCGAGTAAATGGTAACATAAATGGAACATTTTTGTCAGAAAAGAAAACACCATAAAGATAATTGCACACTAACTATTTTAAACAACGAACCTGCACAATGACAAACAAAACTTGACAATAACCCGGACATCGAAGACTTGGGTAATGGGAATATTTTTATCGATAATAAACATACATTAAACAACCTAACTATAAACGGACCACATTTGGTGCAGTTTGACCAAAACATAATTATAGATGACAAAATATACTTTAACGAAAAACAAAGAATTTATGACATCATTCATAAAAAACACAATGAAAAATTAAGTATACTCGAAATCCTGTATACAGACTCAGAAAATAAAGTTACAAATATTCAAGAAATATCTACATTATTCATCCCTTTAGAGGAACATCCATTTATAACCACACTACACATAATTTTAATATTTACAATACTTCTAGCAATAATCTACTCCTTGGTACAGCTTTGCAAATGCTACAGAGCACAACAAAAGAGAAAGGCACAAGAATTATATAACAGATATTACGAGGCAGAATTACTTAGACTTCAGATTCAGGTATAAAAACGAGGACGTTTTCTTTTCGACACAGGGGAGAGTTAACGCATAACATACCTAACAGACACAAAGCATGCCAGTAATACATTAATAAATAAATGCAGACGGATCATAAAATAAGAGATGAAGATAATTATAACTAGACAATGGTCTAGACCTAAAATAAACACATCGGCAATTTAACATATATGGAACTAGACTAGAGATAAGACTACACATAATAATCCATAAAACAATAAATATTTTACGATAGATCCTAAGTAAACAGTAATTAGGAAAATACATTATTTTTAACAAAGAATATTTTTAGCATAAATAGATGTAAAGAAACAATTTTTGGTTAGTCTTAAAAATATACTAAATAAAGAAGTGCACATTTCAGTGCAGCGGAAAAACCAAAATATATTTTTTTACTCATTTCCTTAACAAGGAAATTAACTGGGGCCTCAACCGGGATCCTTAGTTAAGTCTATACTAAAGGTTCCAAACGCCACTTAGTGAACACTGCACTCTTGATCCTTGAATCAACATTATCCTGAACGAAAAAAGGAATTATTAATCAGGGGACAAAAACACAGTGAGTACAAAAGGACTTTCAAGTTAAAAAAGGAATAGTTCAATAAAGTACAAAATCAGCACCACGTATCCTGAAAAAGAAGAATAAACTTAAGTTCATTGGAATATAGTAGAATTTCATATTCACGACAATCCTTTGAAAAAAAATAAAACTGGAATCCCGAACTAATAAAAGGCAAAAGTTCTTTGACATAACAAGAAGAATAATCCCAGAAGTAGACGCCAATAAAATGTCTGTCCAAGATTTAGCTACTCTGCAAGCTCAAGTCGCAACACTTTTAGCAGCTCAAGCTGAGACACAACGAACTCTTACAGCATTAAGAAGTAGCAGACCATTTAATATAGAACCAGTTGAACAATTGACTCCATGTTCAAGTGGAATAACAACTGAAAACCAAATAAATTTAGAAGTATTTAAAATCCTCCCAATATTTGACGGAGATAAACGGAAATACCGTGCCTGGAGATCATCAGCATGGACACATATGGAAACCATTTAAAGATTCGAAAACACCCCGACATACTACACAGCACTCGTTATCGTACGAGCAAAAATCCAAGGCGTGGCTTCGGATATACTAATCAACCACAACACTATATTCAATTTCCATTCAATAATAAATAGACTTGACTATGCATATGCCGACCAACGTCCAATGTATGTTTTGCTTGAAGAAATGAGGAAGATAACACAAGGACAAAAAGATTTGGCTGAGTATCATTCATGCATCAATGAAGCATTGAACCTAATCCTATCCAAAATTGAAATGGAACAAGGCGACAAAACTATGAAAACATTCGTTAATCAGGAAGCAGTTAGAACATTTATTACTCGTTTAAACTCAAAATACACAGTAGGTACCCTCTACGCTCAGAACCCAAAAGATCTAGAAACCGCATATGCAATTGCGAGTGCTATTTACCACGACGACAGAAGCTTACAATTCGATACACTAACACAAGGATATCGACCACATTCAGTCACTCATGAACGCTTGCAACAAAAACCATGCCATCAACAATTTAAATAACGGAAGTACAGGCCAAATGTACAATACAATCTAAACCAACAATCATCATACATCCAAAGACAACCCCAAGTACAACCAATGGATGTGGACACAACTGATAGAAATGTTTGTCAACCAACACAATTTCAAAGGAACAACCAAAGATACAACAACCCCTTCAGGCAACAGCAACCTTTCAAGAGAGAATTAAACTACTCCAACAACAACTTCAACCCTAACAAACAACAAAGAATCAACCACACCCAGGAGGAAGACGAGACCAATTCAACCAAGGCTGAGTACGATGAAGATGAAGACAATAAAGTAGCTTTTTTAGATTAAGGGATGACCTACCTCATCTACAAAGACACGATAGAGAAACAGGTAAGACCATCAATATATTAATAGACTGCGGTGCAACAAATAATTATATAGATATAAATGTAAAATAGGTTATAGTAAAAGATTAGAAACTCCTATAAAAGTAAGAACATTACACGGGTATTCATACGTTAAAAGTAAAAAGTTGATAAACCTATTAAATTATGAGTTGACATTCTTCGAAATAGATTCACTGACAAGCTCAGACATGATATTAGGAATGCAAGGATTAAAAGAAATAGGGGCAACTATAGATTTAGTTAATAACAGACTCAATTATAAAATTAAAGACAGAATGCAAAAAATAAATTTCACAGTAGATAGCGAGGAATATAGGGAAAGAATAGAAGAAATTATGAATAAAAACTCGTACACAAATGAAAAACTTCCATACACCACTACGATCGAAGTAACTATTAGAACGAAATTAGATGAACCTATATGGACAAAACAATATCCATATCCATACTCTGATAGCGAATTTATAAATCCAGGATTTGTTGCATAACGAAATTATCCAACCTAGTAAAAGTCCCTACAATAGTCCCATCTGGACTGTAGCAAAAAAAGGTACCGATGACCAAGGTAAACCTAAACCACGGATGGTTGTGGATTTTCAGAAATTGAATGCACAAACGATTACGGATAGATATCCTATTCCGGATGTAAATATGACTATTCAAAACCTAGGTAAAGCAAAGATCTTTGCAACATTAGATTTAGAGTCAGGCTTTCACCAAATTCGACTTAAAAAAGAAGACCGCGAAAAAACAGCCTTCTCAATCAAAGGCGCTAAGTATGAATTCCTACGGATGCCATTCGGCTTAAAGAATGCTCCCTCACTTTTTCAACGATGCGTAGATGATATTCTAAGGCCATATATAGGTAAATTTACATACGTTTATATCGACGATGTGCTCATATATTCTTCCACACCCGAGGAACATATTGAACACATTGAAACAATAGTTAACGCTTTACATAAAGCAAATATGAAAATTTCAACCGAGAAATCTCACTTTTTTAAAGAAAAAATTGAATATTTAGGCCACATAATTAAACATAACGGAGTTACGGTAGATCCCACAAAAATACAAACTATTAGAGATTTTCCTAAGCCAACTACATTAAAAGAGCTTAGATCCTTCTTAGGTTTAGTCAGTTATTACAGGAAATTTATAAAAAATTTCGCTGCAATCGTTAAGCCCTTAACAACATTTTTGAGAGGCGACAACGGTGGAGTATCCAAAAATCTGAGCGCAAAAATAAATATAGAATTAGACCAACCTGCTCTAGAAGCAATGAATAAGATCGAAGATGAACTTGAGGCCCAGGTACAATTGTTCCAACCTGATTTCAAAGAACCCTTCGAATTAACCACAGATGCAAGCAATTTTCTATTTCATTTATTTCAAGAACTCTCAACGAGACTGAACAAAATTATTCAACAAATGAAAAGGAACTTTTAGCCATAGTCTGGTCCTTACAGAAATTAAGAAATTATTTATATGGAATAGCAGATTTGACAATTTATACAGACCATCAATCATTAATATTTTCTGTATCTGATAAAAACCCAAATACAAAATTAAAACGATGGAAAAACTTTATTGAAGAATATGGTGCAAAAATAGTATATAAACCCGGACACCAAAATGTAGTCGCTGACGCATTGTCAAGGCAACAAAAAAATTCTAGTACGAATGAATCTCAACACTCATCCCAAAGTTCACCGACTGAAAAAATACAAAGAAGTACTAAACCTTTGAATCAGTTTAAAAATCAAATAATTCTGACACACACCAATGAAGATTCTTTGGAATCAGAAAATGTTTTTAAATTCAAACGCCATCATATTAAATTCACGACCAACGAAAATTTGACAAATAACATGAAATTAATATTGAAATCAAAGGTGATTAATGCATTGCTCGTCGACGCAGAGACAATGTTGAATATTAGGGATATATTGAAAGAAACCTTCCCTACAGTAAAATTTGTAGAAGCGTACAATTTAGTCGAGGATATATTAGACGAAGAAAGACAGAAACTGCTAGTTAAACAAATTCATGAGAGAGCTCATAGAAATGTACGAAATAATATTTTAGAACTAGAAAGAGAATATTTTTGGCCCGACTTAAAAAAACATTGCCACGAATTTAATAATAACTGCGAGTCATGTCCAACTCACAAATACGACAGACAACCTAACAAAATTCCTATTGGCGAAGCACCAATACCTAGAAAACCTGGTGAGAATATACATATGGATATATTTTACTTCAGCGGACAAATGTTTATAACCAGTTTAGACAAGTTCTCTAAATTTTGTCATATACGACACATACCAACAAAGAAGGACATGTATAAAAATATTGACGAGGTTCTCTCTCTCACTTACCCGAACGCTAAACTCGTCGTTACCGATAACGAAGCAAGTTTTAATGGAATTTTAGCTAACCAAATATACGAAAGACTCCATATACAGCATGTAGTTACAGCCCCATTTCATTCAACAACAAACGGTCACGTCGAACGTATACACAGTACAATCATCGAACTCGCAAACTTGTTATCACAAAAGGGAATTACTGCTCCTAATGAAAAAATATTTGAGGCAGTTCGCCAATACAATAAGACTATACACCCAGTCACTAAAGAAAAACCCGAGGACGTGTTCTTTAATCAGCGGGGGTATCCTCATATATACGATTTGATTAAGGACGCTCAAACAAAAACTTTGGCCTACCACAATAAGAAGCTCAAATTCATCCAATATAAAAAAGGAGACATTATTTACTCCAGGACGCATAGAAGAAGTAAAGACGTAGCTAAAAAACATATTGTTGAGACAGACAACGGCGAAACCATTACCACATCCAGAATATTAATAATACACAAGGACAACATTAGAAGTAAACATGTCAGCAAAGATAGTGATCCTATTAACGGTAATCCAACTCATACTAGCGAATAATATAATTGATCTAAAAAATAAAAAATATGTCTTGCTGCCTATTTCTCATTGTCGAATGAATTCTTTCTTTCGTTTAAATACATTTGAAACAAAAACAATTTATAAAATTTTGTTTTTGTTTTAAATATATTTCTACGAAAGAAAGAATTCATTCGACAATGAGAAATAGGCAGTTAATTAAAGACAACCAAGTATATTTACACAAGAACTATGAATACCTGTACCATGTTGTAAACATTACAAAAATATTAAACCATACGAAAATATAATGAAAAATGCATACAACACACAAGAAAATATAGAACTTCAAGTTTTAATCAAGAAAATTGAAAATTTAAAAACACAATTAACGAACAATAGAAATAAAAGATCTCTAAACTTTTTAGGATCAGCTCTTAAATTTATCACTGGTACTCCAGATAATAACGATGAAATTGAAATAAAAACTAGATTAAACCAACTTGTAGAAAATAGTAATCAACAAAGAATAATTAACGCACAATTTGAAAAAATATTAAATAATATCAGCATTGAAAAAATAAACGAAGAATTAATATTAAACGAAGTTTACATTAATAACATTAACTAATACAATTAATTTTGCAAAAAATAATAACTTTTATTCAGGAACATTAAATGTAGAGGAAATTGAATCCATTATAAAAAATGAAAAAATAAAAATTCCCGTAATTAATATACTCGAATATTCAGATATACATGTTTGTGAATTTAGCCAAGCAATTTTTGTAATATATACATAAATATCCTATTATCGAAGAAGAATGTAAACTGTACAAAATCTATCCCTTAGCAAATAAACTCGGAAAATTATTATTAGATGATAATATTGCTTTGTGTAAAAATAATTATCAAAGAATAACTAAATGTAAAAATATTATTGGTACCTATATATGTATGTATGTAAAATTTAATCTAATGGTGTTTTCTTTTTATATTCACTAGCAACGGCTTCTTTTTCTTCATTTGTGTTAGGAAATTTTATTACTTCCGGCGCTTCGCTTGTAATAAAATGTAAAACCCTATTGAAGGTTCTGTGCACATTTGAAAGCGATATGTTGAATAGGTTTGCCACTTCTCTTATTGTTGTTTTATTGCCACTGAATCTAAAGATGTATGTACATTGTATATATAATTAATTAATTGTATTCCTGCTCTTTTATACATTTTTTTATTACCATAAAAATGACAGAATGTGCGTCTCAAAACTTGTTTGCAATCGTCCACCCTGATAGCTTCTTCTGATGCAGGAATAAGAATACCTCTCTATAAGATAGGCTGCACTAGCTCGAGTAACACGGAAATTTTTTTGAAACTAAAAATTAGGTTTTATAATAAGAAGATGTATCAAAGTACACATATGCACCTACGTATAAATACATATGTACATCGGTATCTGAATAATTGTTGACCACATTTTCCACAAAGCTTTTAACACGAGGGACAAGTGGTCCGCCTCGTAAACATATCATAAGCTCATCTTCATCAGATGATGATGATGTTTCTAATAATTCATTTAATATAATTTTTTTAGTATTCATTTTTATCTTATACACTTTTTATCCCAAATTGTACATAAATAAACATATGGGAAACATGAATAAGCAAAATTCTCGCTTGTATAAAAAAGTACTAAGCGCAGCTGAAAAAAATGGTATTATCTCACCCTCAAATTTTAACAGGTGTGAGATATGCAACATATTTACCATTTATTTGTGCAACATATTTAGAAAGGAAAGCGGCAACTTTTCACATCTTTACATATATTTTTAGAATGGTACATAAACCCGAGTAAATGGTAACATAAATGGAACATTTTTGTCAGAAAAGAAAACACCATAAAGATAATTGCACACTAACTATTTTAAACAACGAACCTGCACAATGACAAACAAAACTTGACAATAACCCGGACATCGAAGACTTGGGTAATGGGAATATTTTTATCGATAATAAACATACATTAAACAACCTAACTATAAACGGACCACATTTGGTGCAGTTTGACCAAAACATAACTATAGATGACAAAATATACTTTGACGAAAAACAAAGAATTTATGACATCATTCATAAAAAACACAATGAAAAATTAAGTATACTCGAAATCCTGTATACAGACTCAGAAAATAAAGTTACAAATATTCAAGAAATATCTACATTATTCATCCCTTTAGAGGAACATCCATTTATAACCACACTACACATAATTTTAATATTTACAATACTTCTAGCAATAATCTACTTCTTGGTACAGCTTTGCAAATGCTAAAGAGCACAACAAAAGAGAAAGGCACAAGAATTATATAACAGATATTACGAGGCAGAATTACTTAGACTTCAGATTCAGGTATAAAAACGAGTACGTTTTCTTTTCGACACAGGGGAGAGTTAACGCATAACATACCTAACAGACACAAAGCATGCCAGTAATACATTAATAAATAAATGCAGACGGATCATAAAATAAGAGATGAAGATAATTATAACTAGACAATGGTCTAGACCTAAAATAAACACATCGGCAATTTAACATATATGGAACTAGACTAGAGATAAGACTACACATAATAATCCATAAAACAATAAATATTTTACGATAGATCCTAAGTAAACAGTAATTAGGAAAATACATTATTTTTAACAAAGAATATTTTTAGCATAAATAGATGTAAAGAAACAATTTTGGGTTAGTCTTAAAAATATACTAAATAAAGTGCAGCGGAAAAAAACAAAATATATTTTTTTACTCATTTCCTTAAAAAGGAAATTAACTTGGTCGCGGTACACATAGAAATTACACCTTCACTATCTACAGACTCATTCTTGTTGGTGTTTAAGCAGTTTATCAGTCGCAGAGGAGTTCCGCAACGCGTTATATCAGATAATTCAACGAACTTTAGAGGCGTCAACCGCGTTCTGCAAAGCGAGGTAGAAAAAATTGCGTCCGGTGAGCTAGAGCACAAATATCCACAAATTGAGTGGAAATTCATCCCGCCGGCAGCACCACACATGGGGGGATGTTGGGAAAGGATGATTAGAACTGTCAAGTCAGTTTTGATGGACATACTTCCTGAAGTGCGTCTACGTGAAGAAGTTTTGCAGGCAGCCCTGGCAGACGTTGATAATATTGTTAACTCACGTCCATTAACTTACGTGCAATTGAAGACGGCCGATAGTGAGGCACTTACGCCTAATAATTTTTTGATTGAATGTTCGAGTGGTATGCGAGAGCGAGCGGCATCTGAGCAAGAATTTTCGGATCTCTAGTGCATTGGCGGATCAGTTTTGGAAGCGCTGGTTGCGGGAGTATCTCCCTGGTCTTACCAAACGCGCAAAGTGGCACGAGAAGACGGTGGACCCTATCGCTATTAATGACGTCGTGATTGTAATCGACGAAAACGCAAAGAGAAACAGTTGGCCGAAAGGTATAGTCATCGACGTTTGTCGTGCAAAAGATAACCAGGTCCGCAGTGCCCTTGTGAAAACCAAGAGTGGACTCATGACCAGGGCCGCTGTCAAGTTAACCAAATTAGATGTAAGAAAGTAAACCACCTGCATTCTGCACGAAGTTTACGAGGGGGGGGGGGGGGGGTGGGGGGAATGTTGTGTGGTAAATACTTATCACTCCACTGTACTATTTTAAATGACATCTGGCACCACTAAAATAAAGATCATACGATTTTATTTTACTATACGAACAGACACATGTTCGTGATTTAGCAGAAAAGAAGGCCATTTGCAATTTGTATGTGCCCATACATAAGTTTTAATTATATTTGAAGACAATTGTGAATTTATATATTATATATCATTGGAGATATATATGTTTGTTACTGGCAAACTCTGTTGTGAAACCGGATGCTAGCAAAAATTTTATGTCACGCTAAGAGAAAGCACAAGTGTAAGTTTCATTTACCAAGATAAATTAATGGGAATTTGATTATATGAACTATATTATAGATTAAAGCGTTACGTATTGAATTTATGCTGAAATCTGTGTTTGATTTCCTAGGCCGTCCACCGTCCAACAATTACCTTGACTCCTCCTGCCAATATGCTAATGGACAGTCAAACGAACGTTGGCCACACTAATTTCTGTACATCATTCCTATTTCACACTTCTGGCAACCGCATTAACTCATTTAGGTAGAACATGTTTTTGGAAATAATTGTGAACAAAATACCTATATGTATTATAAAAGAAAGTTTCTGACACAAGATTAGAATTTTACACAAACAAAATGTACGGTGATTCCTGTAATTTTTTGTTGTTGTACTCTTGCGACTACTTTATATAGATATACTTTGTGTGAAACTAACAAGCAAAATTCTAAATACAATGCATCCAACAAAATCCACATCATCCCGTACATGTAGGGTTGTCATCCGTCCTCTTTTTCCCGGACGCTGTCCTCTTTTTTGGCTGTCTGTCCTCGGAAAAAATTTCTGTCCGGGAAAGTCCCACTTTTTATGACATATTGTTTAGCCAAAACATTTAAAACGCCTAGTTTATCCTGCGTCTACATTAGACATGAAATTACTAACATTGACACCTAACATCATGTTCGGTATTGGCCGCTCATGGTAATGATTTAATTTTGTTTTAACGCTTTTATAACATCATGCCTTGACAGTATTTTATGTCTAACGTAGACGGCATGTTATGTTCACACAAATGTTCGTTGTTCTATCTATTTTTGTTTTACTCGAAGTACCCTGTGTTATTTTCTCACATTCGTCTGAAGTGGAACAATTGTAGTAACAGCGCTACTCTGTTAAAAATCTATAAGTGCGTTAAAGTTCTGAGAGATAATTCAAAATTTGAATTTCAAATAGACTGCAAATTATCTTTTTTTAATTTACATAGCATACGTAAATGGACGCAAAGAATATTTGCCAATCAAAGAGAAATTAATACGATTATTTAATACGATATATGTAAGCTCCATAAATAAAATTATTGTGTTCTATTCTGATAATTACAAAAACAGGTAAGTTTATTTGAAGCGTTTAAAACCTATTGCAATATATACCTACTTATGTATTTATTTATATACATATAGTTATATATATATATATATATATATATATATATATATATATAGATTTTGAGCGATGCCGAAGCGTAAATGCATTTTTAACAATGCTTTAAAGGAAAGATATCCATATATGATAAAAGGTGATTTTGATTGGGAAGTTAAATGTACATACTTTGTGTTCTTCGACAATTTCAATTGCTAACAAGGGAGAAACTGATATTACTGCCCATACCAATTCTCAAAAGCACAAAAAAAACATTATAGGAAAAGCTTTAATAATAAGAATTGACAATGTATTCCCGAAAGTATCCACAAATAACGAGTTACGTGCCGTAGAAGCTTGTTTAGCTTTCCACACTATATGTCATAATATGTCATTTTTAACACTAAACTGCACTATGGATTTAAACCGAATTTTGTTTAAAGATTCCAAAAATGCATTAAATTCAACTTGTAATAGAGGCAAAGCTACAGCAATTGTATCGAATGTTCTTTCTCCCCTTTCGGAAACAAAGTTTATTGAAGAAATAAAACATATTTCATTTGTGAGTGTGGCTGACTTCCAAAACGTAGTTAAAGATTTCTCTTTTAAGATTTAAAAAAAATTAATTTATTGAGCGGCTATGCGCTTTCTTTATTTATTCCTCTAAAAAGTGAATCTAAAATACACTTATGTTTACACTTAATACTGATGTTCGATTCAGACTCGTGTTAAATTTAGACTGCCTTCATGTCAAAAAATAATCTTTTTATATAATGTTGAATTTTAGTGCCTGTTTGCTTAAACTTGGGTTAGTTATGAAAATGTACATTATTTATCTTATGTTTATTAACATGCCCTTTTCTTGGGTTGTTTGTTTGTAAATTGTGTTTACTAAAAATGTGTTTGATATTTTCTTATCTCTAGAATATGTTTACATTTGATATTTCCCCGAAATGAATGTCTTTGTCCTAAAGTGTTTTACAAATAACCTTTCACATGCTTGGTTTTGTTTTATTACAAATAACCTTTAGTAAATTTGACATGTTTGATTTATTACAAATAATCTTTGTTTTATTACAGCTAATGTTTGTGTCTTAAAGTATGTTTTGTATCTTTGTTTTAGTTTAACATGCTTGATCTTGCTTTAGCTTAAATTATGTTTGTATCTTTGTTTTAACAACCTTGAGGTTGTAGTGTTCCTTAACTCTCCCCTTCCTAAATTAAATCGTCCCGATTTAAACTGTATTAGCCTGTAGCTTTACTAGCTCATTTCTATAAAGGACTTTAAAATCTTCGTCTGGTTTGCGTTGTCTGTATATTATACAATATTTGGATATTTTTATAGTTGTAATTATTATTAAGTAAATAAATGACCTAAAGGGGTGATTTTCTAAAGGTATATAAAATTTCTTTAATGAATCTAAGTTGTTAAATGCATATTCTGTGTCTGTATATAAAATTTTCATTATCTCAAAACTTTCACTATGTTTAGTGTGTATTGCTTCTAGCAATCCGGCATGTATGTTTTTTATAAGTTATGTTATCTATATGTATGTACTTCGTCCGTGAATTCTACTAATGTTATTTCTGTTGTCGTATGGTTATTTACAGTGTGGGTTCTGTCTAATAATATAAATCCTTCGTCAATTTGTAATAGCGGTTGATTGTACTCTTGAATAATTGAACATTTAGCGCTCTGATTTTCTAGTAATGGTATGATACAGTTGTCGTCCCTGTTATTGTTTCGTTTGCAAATATATTTTCCCAAATTATTTTTACACTTTGTGATCCTAACATAGTCCTTCCCGCATCTTGCTATTTCCTGGTCAGTAACAATTTTTCCGTGTCTAAAACTAATTGGAGTTACCTTAAAATAGTCACATTGGTTAGTTAGTACCGGGTATTTGTATATGGTGATTATGAGTTCATAAGTTCTAGCGATGTGTATGTCTGCGTATTCCATTATGTTAATTATTGGGGTTCTTGTTAATTCATGCGTAATCACTTCCCTCAAATCCTCCATGTCCAAAGCTTCCGATAAGAATTCATTGTTTTTTGCTCCATTAATAGTTCGTGTTATTAATAAAAGTTGGTCATGCACTTGTTCTAAGATTATATGGTTTTTTATATTTTTCCGATTGATTGTATTAAGAATTTTTTCGAATCTAGAGTTTATTAATTTTTGTTTTGTATTATTTTCAATTAGTGTGTTAATGGCTTTCTCTATTTTTATAACATCATCGTGATCCGGGATACCCGTAATAAATTTCAAGGCGGAACCTAAAAAATTTATTCCTCTTCTCTGAATATTATGCGTTGTTAGCTGTTTCGTAAGAATTTCAATTTTTTCAATCCAAATTTGTTCTTCTACATTAGGCTTGTAATTACCACTAAGCACTTGCCTGTACGGCGAGAATATTTTTGTTAAGTTGCTTACATGAAATAAATAAGAATAATTGTCGAATAACAATGCGTCGTCACCTCTTGTCAATACGTATTTTTTTCCTGTTAGATTTTGTAGTTTAACGTCTGCTTGAATTATTGTTGCGGCTGTGATGACCATGATTAGTTATGTTAGGAATGTTATCCTCATTTTTGGTAAGTACATAATTTTTTATATTATTTGTATGTATGATCTGCCCTCCTTGAGTTAAGATAGTGTCCTCACAATCTTCCTGAACTATGTGTTTTTTGTATCTGCTATCGCTCTTAATTCTGATGTTAGTTCTAGCTACCAACACTTGATCTCCTTGTTGAAATGTCCTATGCTTTGATCCTTGATTTAACCTTTGTAGTGTCTTCTGCGAAGCATTTCTTAATTTATTTTGTATATCCTCCTTAGAGAATTTTATTAAATTAAAATGAATATTTTTGGGTTTATATCCTGTAACTGAATGTGTAGAGTTGTTTATTTCTTTTACCGCTAGGAATAACTCCTCCGTTGCTGATGTTTCTTTATGTATCTTAAAAATTCGAGATAGTTCCGATATTGAATTGTGTGCTCGTTCGACTTGTCCGTTTGCTTTAGACCTGTGTACTGGGGTTTGTATCTTTTTAATGTTATGTTTTATACACATTTGGTTCACCATGATCGTATTCAAAAATTTTTCATTATCTGTCATTAATCGTTTGCAGTTCGGAAAATTATTAATGAGAATTTCTTCTAGTTTTCTGTCCATATCAGCCTTTGAGTCGATGTCTCTGATAACTATGTATTTAGAGAATTTATCTATACCTACAAGATACTGTTTATGCTCGTTGAAATAAATGTCTATATGTATGTATTCCCCTGGATGTTCGGGAATATCCGAGTGTTGTAATGGTTCTTTTGTTGGGTTGCGTTCGTATTTACCATACAAACATGCAGTGCATTTCTTATTAAATGCCTTACAGTGTTTTCTCATGTCCGGCCAGTAATATTGTTCTAATACAGTGGTGTCAAAGACTCTATAATATAAAGATGTTGCACTCCATATATTATTAATATTAAAAAATTTTATACTGCTTTATGATGCGGGGGACAAGTATGTAGCAACGAAAACTTTTCTCTTTCTCAGTTTTTTGCCAACACAATTTATGGTTAACCTTATATTTTTTCTTACACTCTTTTGTTGTGTATGCATATTTGTCTATACGTATGTAGGTATGTACATACAAAAGTACGGCTGTTATTTATTTGTACTAATTCTTCTATAGTTTGCAAAGGCCGAAGAAAACTGTTTTTTGTTTTGTTTTTTCCAAATGCAAATTCATTTTTCTTTAATGTTTAGTTGTTACACAATGAATTTCTTCTATAGAAAACATTATAAAATTTTTCATTGATTTATTAATATTTTTAGATAGAAAACATTTTACAATGAATAATTGTTTATAGTAACAAATTCATTCATAATAAAAATGTTTAGAGAAAACAAGGGGGTGAAGAGTATACGAGTAATAACGGTATATAAAAAACTTTGTTTTTAGTTGTTATTAAATATGTTTTAGCAAAGAGTTTCTGGTTTTAGTTAATCATTATAGATCAGTATTCTAAAACAAGTGTATGTAGTTTAAAATAATAAAAATATTGTAAAGCGAGAAAACATTTTATTCGAAAAATTTAATAGCGCAAGTGATAAAAATGGTAAAACAATTTTGTAGAATTAAGAACTAAATGTGTATAAACCGTAAGATTTTTGAACTACATAATCTATGAAATTGAATTTAAAATATTTACATATATTTAATTTATTTGTCAGTCACTGCTATTGTTAATAAAAATGAACTTTCAAAAGTAGGTACATACATGTCCGATATTGTAACATTTTTTAACTTAAACAGAAGACACACTCTTCAAAAAACTGCCCAGGAAGGACGATATTTTTAAAATTTAAATTGATTCTGATCTTGTTTATTGTAGACGTATTTTTGTTTGTCACAGCAGCAAAAAGGATTATTTAATTCTGTAAAGGTATGTATATATCGATGGCTTAATATAAAAAGGCATAATTCGAATTTTTGTTAATTTAGCAGAGCAGGAAAAAACTAAATAAATCCCTAAAATTTTAGATATAACAAAAATGTTAATACAATTTTTAATATAAAGAAGCAACACATTTAATTTCTTATTTAAGAAATATTTAATTTTTTTGTTGCATCTGAAATTTTGTCTTCCAAAAAAAAAAACAAAAAATGTTATATTGAAAAAAAATGAGTTAGGCCTTTTTTATATTAAGCCATCGATATGTATATAATTTAAACTGGCTCAAAAGCATTTCGCCGATCACACCTTAGTAAAGTTTAATAGATTTGAAGATAACTTCCAATCACTAGATTTAGTTCAAAAATGTCTTGTATTCTCTCCTAGTATTAATGTTATATCCTTAAAAATTCGAAACATTCTGAATTTTTGCTTCTAGAATTTAAGTTCATCCGCTCCCAGGAAGTGTGGCAGCAGATGCTGCCTTCAGCATTGTCGCAGATCTCGAAGAACTTTTCCCGATATGAAGCTTTTTACTTTTCCAAATATCGATTCTCCTATGTTTAAACAATGGACCGAAAAATGCAACTTAGATGAACAATTTATCAAAAACTCATCCACATTATTCCTGTGTGAACGGCATTTTGCGGTAGATTGCATTGCAAAGAGATGCTTAAAGCGAGGGGTCGTGCCAAGTTTACATCTATCTGAGACCGACGAGATTATAAAAAGTGCAGAAAATCAAATTTATTCCGAAAACGATTTATGTCTTCCTAGATCTCCGCCGAAAAAACCTAGAATATCAGAATCGCCTTCACCTTTCTGTACAAATTGTGAAAAAAATTTAAGAAATGAATCATACTATCGTAAAAAATACGTAAGTATGGCTGAAAGGCTCAAGGCAACTAAGATAACTAATCGTAAATTGAGGTCAAAAAATGAAACTTTGAACAAAAGGGTAAAATTACTAGAAAGAAAATTCAAATTAAAAAATTCCATTGAAAACGGAATTGACAGTATGGATATAAATGCAAATGAAAAAACGCTTTGTAAAATGCTTGTAAAACAAGACAGAAAATCAAACGCTCGTTGGGAAGAAAATGAGAAAATTTTAGCCGAAAGAATTTATTATAGATCAACCTCTACCTACCTATTTTTACGAAACAGTTTGAAACTGAATCTTCCAAGTGTGTCATCTTTAAGCAGATGGACGGAAATAAAAAATTTGGAACCTGGCGATAACTTATGTATTTACAAAGCACTGGAAAGAGTTGTAGCTAAAATGCAAGATACAGAAAAAGAATGCATTTTAATTTTCGATGAAATGTCTATTCGACGTAATTTGACATACAATGAATGTGCAGATGTTATAGACGGTGTGGTAGATCTGGGATATGAACGCAAAAATGAAATTGGTACCCATGTTTGTGTATTTATGATTAGAGGAGTTATTAAAAATTGGAAATTTGTGTTAAATTAGGTCGTAACAGCAACTTCTGTAAATGGAGATGTATTAAAAAAATTGATTTTGAAAAATTTAGACAATGCAGACAAAATAGGATTGAATGTGCGAGCGATAACATGTGATCAAAGTCCCGATAACAGAAAGTGCTACGCTATCTTGGGTGCATCCCCAGAAAATCCTTTTTTTACGTATAAGGAGAAAAAAATTTACCTTCTATATGATGTACCCCATCTCATTAAATCTGTTAGAAATGCTTTAATTAAAGCCGATTTCAAAACACCTGAAGGAGTAGCACGGTTCGATGTTATCAAAGAACTTTTTGAACTAGAGTATGGGAAAGTTACAAAAATGACAAAACTAACAGCAAGTCATATAAATCCTACTAATTTCGAAAAAATGCGTGTGAACATAGCTGTTCAAACTTTAAGCCATTCAGTTGCAGCAGCAATTCAGTCCGTTATAGAAAACCACCAATTTAAAAGAAGTTCATTGGAGGTAGCTACATCAACTTGCACATTTATAAAAAAATCAATAGTTATTTTGATTGCTTGAACAGCAAGGCATTAAAAGATTCCAACCCAATGAGACGTGGTTTAAAACTAAACAATAAATCTTGGGAAACTCTGGAAGAGTTACCAAGTTATATGAATAAGATTTCATATAATGGAAGTAAAATTTTTTCCATCAGTGGACTTATTCAAACCACAAGGGGCATATTGTCATTAACTGAAGACATGCTACAAGAAAATTCCGGTATATTTTTTATTTTAACTAGTCGGTTTAATCAGGACCCTTTAGAAAACTTATTTTCATATCTTCGCGCCAAAGGTGGACATTGTAAAAATCCTTCGGTTCACGAATTCAATAAAACTATAGCCAAGCTATTATCGTTAAAAACAATCGAATTTAATACCTTATCAAATTGTGAAAAAGATGATGCGATTATGTTACTTTTGGATTTTCAGCAAGAATTAGGAGATACTTCAAACACTTTTACAGTATGCGGAAGTCATCAGCCATACTTAATAAATATGTTGGACTTATACGAAGAAAATGAGGAATATTTTGATGATAAGTCTGATAGCTTTAATTCAATTAATGTTCCCATAGAGTTAACTTCAAGTCGGTATTTCACTGGCTATATAGCACAGCGAATAACTTGCGAAAAATGTCAAGTAGATATAATTAAATCAGATGAAATATTGACATACCCATCAGAAATGTATATTCATACAAAAAATTACGTTGTCGAATCGGATTTTGGAAGTTTATGTGGACCATCCGACATGTTTTTCGAAATATGCAAAATACAAATAAAAGTATTTGAAAAAATATTTAAGGAAAACAAAAGTATTAAAAACATCAAAAAATTTATTGCCGAGCAATGTATTAAATGCATAAAAACTACTCTATATTTCTTTTGGTTTGATGAAAACAACGAATGTTACAAACATAGAATAGAAATGCTTAATCTCCTAATAACAACTTTACTGCGTAAGCATTCTTCATGGGAGACCTATAAGTATAAATCATCTAGTGCACAGAAGGTTAAAATTTTGAATCATTAAAAAAGGAAACAAATTTTTGCACAATGTTTTATTGCCAATAAAGTAATTTTAATTTAAATACTATGGATATTTATTTACGAAGTTGTAAGTAAAGGTAATGCTCAAAAATTGCATCATCAACGTGGGATATTACATTAAAAATATGCACATCTGTATAGGTATTAACACTTCGGAGAGAGTTGATATATTTCTGTTTCTACACAAATAAAATACATATACTTTACCCTACATTAATACAAACAATTGTTAAGCTTATTTTCTTATTCAAGTACATTTTTTATCAGAAAAAAAAATAAATGGAAAATACACAATAGCACTAACATTCATATGTATGTTCTCTAATTTGATATTCCTCTCCACAAGTTTCTCTGGCTAAGAGAAAAAACTTCATACTCTCTTAAATGGGCACTTTGATAAATCCCATTGAAATTTTACTACCGGCAAATTAGTGTATGGAAGTGCAACATCTTTATATTATAGAGTCTTTGGTGGTGTTCAGCCCATACAACAATTGTTTAAAAAATTTACACACATTTGTTATGCTCTTATAAAAATTTTCATTCAGTAGAGCTGTGCCAAATCGTTCTTTTCAGTGACCGCTCATTTTCGTTCAATTAGCAAAAAATTGACCCGTTCGTTCAGTCGTTCACTTTTGAACGACAGTATGAAACAATGCTATTTTGTAAGAATTCATTATTAAAAATAAAATCGGTTGTATATACGAGTATTTAAATAATGTCAATAAATGAATTGAAGAATTTATTAAAAAAAAGTTGAATTATTTATTTAAAAAATTATATTTAAATTCATTTCATAAGCAATTTCTTGTTCTTTCGACTAGAATATTGTACATTTTATTTTAGCTTAATATTTAGTTTAATATTAAAAAAGGTACTTTTTTTTGGTTTTATTAGTTTTTTTTCTTTAGATAATTAATAAAAGTATTGTAACTCTTTTATCGTTATTTATTTATCAAAAGCGCATCAATGTTACTTCTCAAAGTTCAACTTAAAAATTTGTTCTCAAAAATATTTTACCGGAAACAAAAAAATATCTTAAGCTCTACAAATTCATTTTTAGATTGAGGTAATGAAATCATTTATATGTGTATAAACATATATACAGTTAAGGACTAACCTCTTTATACACCCATAATTTTTATGGTTTGACCAAAATTTGGAAGAAATTTGAAAAATTTATTACCCAATATTTGGGGTGCTAATAAATATGTTTATACAAAAAATTTAAAATTAATTCATAATTACAATAACAACAATATTAACAAACAAACTTTGTACGTTATTCGATAACATTTGTAATAAAAAAGTTTAAAAAAATTGGAAAACGATTATATGATTTTTTCATTAAAAAGAAATAATAATTGTTTTGGCTACATACGTACATAGATTGTATGTTGTGAAAAAAATTTTGATTTGAATAATCTGAAAAGTGAAAAAATAAGACAATTATAGTTAAATGAATCTGTATTACATAATTCTACGTTTGTTACCTTTTAATATTCCAAGGGTTTACATATTTCGCTGCAGAAAAATAAGGCTTGACACTTTATTTGATTTCAAGCATGTCCGCCGATTGTTAAGTATATTTCCCATTGAAGAAAATATTCGTTCGCATGGTACAGAAGTAGCAACTATGCAGAGGCGCTTAAGAACGAAAGTATAAAGTCGTGGGTATAACTTTTTCCTTTCGTTCCACCATATTAATGGATCTTGAACTCTTTCCAAATATTCTTCATTAAGGAATTTGTCGAACTCTCGTATGGCTGCGGCTGAGTTGTTGTCTGGACGAGTAGTTTTGTAGTACTCCTGGTCATATTCTGCCCAAAAGCTAAATCCCTCCGCGGTACTTACAGTAGCGTTTTCTTGGAGGCTAGTGTCATCAGTACTAGTATTCGGCAAGCTTACCGTACACAGTTTTGCTCTCAAACTTTTAACAACGGCCTGATAACAGATTTCACTTTTAAACCCTCTTCGCTTGAACCGGGGATCCAAAATTGTGCTTTCCGAATACAAAACATTTCTTTCGTATTCTCCGAAACGAGATCTCATCTCACATTTAATTTTAGATATTAATGCGGATATTTTGCTGTCTGTGGAAACGCATTTTGACATGAAAGAATCCAGAATATTGCAAATCACTATAATTTTTCATAACGTAACATTCTTTTCTGCACACATTTCTACTGTTACTTCATAGAAAGGTTTCAAAATGGGAATTATTTCATTAATATACTCCCAGTCCTGTAAGGAAAGTAGCAAATCTGGTCGTTTCAGAGATAAAGTTGATATTACAGGATCTTTGGTGTCAACAATTCTCTCAAGCATTATATAAGAAGAATTCCATCTTGTTTCAACATCTTGTTTGAGTTTGAGCTCAGGCATTCCCATTTGTCTCTGAGTTTCGAAAAGCTTATAAAGGCCTTGTGAGCTTCTGTGAAAATATTCTACAATTTTTCTTACTTTTGTTAGCGTTTCTCCAACTTCACCTAATGCTGCCTGTACAATTAGGTTTAGGGAATGAGCAAAACAGCCCACGCTACGCCACTGTCCCATACGGACTGCTGCCAGAATATTTGCTGCGTTATCACTCACTACAGCAGAGACTTTATTCGAAATTTCAAACTCTGCCAACGCATTTTTTAAAAATCCACATAAATTTTCAGCAGTATGTCTCTCAGAAAAGTGATCGCACGCAATCAAGTACGACTGCAGTTGCGTGTTTTGATCAATATAGTGAGCTGTTATGGCGACATAGCTGGCATTAGTTCTGGAAGTCCATCCATCTGTAGTAAGGCATACTGCTACTGATGACCGAATTTTTAATTTTACATTTTCAAGTATTTCCATGTGAACACTTGGCAGCAAGTTTTTTGACAGAGTCTTTCTTGTTGGCAATTGATACCCTGGGCAATGCGAGACTTCAGTTATTAACTCTCTGATGGCAGGCTCGTCGACAAAACGTAAAGAGTGATTACCCTGCCCGACTGCTTTCAGCACTAGTCTGTCTATCCGTTGCACCTTTCGAATCGGTGGAGGTTTTGGTATGAATTGAGTAATTCTTTGCTGCTGAAATATGGTTTGCGAGCTGGTAGATGGCTGCAAGCTGGTAGGCGGTTGTGAGCTGGTAAGTTGCGAACTTGTTGAGGGCTGCATGCAAGTTTGTGGCAAGTTTGTAGAGGGCTGTATGTTGGGTGAAATCTGTTGATCTGGTGACAGTCCCTCTGTGCGCGAAACTGTGGCAATATGTCGCTGTAGTGACCGAGGCGTTGAGGGATGTTTGGACTTCAGGTGACGACTGAGATTTCCAGTAGATCCCCCTGTTACGCTTAAAGACGTTTTGCAATAGCTGCATTTGGCACGATTTGGTCCATCTTCTGTGAAATGCAACCAAACTTCGCTGCTCTTTCTATATGCCATTTAAATTTTTTTTTTGTTATAACAATTTTTAACACTTTTTAATTAAATAATACTTTGTAAAACACCTTTTAAAAAACACTAGTAAAAATACTTCTTGTGGAAAGACTGTTAAATCAAATTATAAAATGAATGATGGCAGTGCCCCAGCGATGCTAAAAAGAATTTAGTATATACGTACCTAAACCTTTTAAAACAACTCTTCTCAATACACAAAAACTCAACTCAAACAAAAAGACATAACATACATGAACGAAAGCTATTTTGACATAAAAGACTTGAACGACAAACTGAATGAACGAAAATATTAAGCGGTACACTACTGATCCAAAAGCATTAAGTAAAATCACCGGATCAGTTCGTTCAATTAAGTGATTCGTTCAATTTAACCCGTTCGTTCATGAGCTACACAGCTCTATCATTCAGTCGTCGTTGAGCAAGCGATGAGAACACATGCGGATGGTCATTGTCATTTTATTTCAGAAATTTATTAAGCATTGTTGTTGCTTCTTGTTGGACGAAGCATAGCAAACACAAGAGATTCAATTACAATGGAACACGAAAGTTAAAGTCGAAATTGAATTAAATCTGAATTAAAACATTTCGATAAAATTAGTAGTCCGGAGTTTTGGAAAAATTTTGATGTTGCAATATGTCCCCAGCTCATAAAAATTTATTTAAAATATATATAATTTTTTTCCACTACTTTTTTTCAAACATGAAAAATGTTTGTTCTAAGCAGCGAAATAAAATAACTTCTTTGAACTTAAAAAATATTTTACTAATTCGCAATTGTCACGCAATTATTAACATGGAATGTTTAATTTAAAACTTTCATAGCGATTTTAAAAATTATAATGAGGAATGATACAAGTTTTAATCTTACATAAAAAACTGGTTTAAAAAGATTTATTTTTGTTTTTTCTCAATATAACTGTTCTATTTTTTAATATTGATAACTGCTATTTACGGTCTCCGATATTTTTTTTCTTAAAATTAAAATTTCATTCACTTAATAAGTTGGCAAAAACTCTGCCTTTTTTTTTATTTTAAGCGTTTGACATTATGTTTGCTGGGCAAAGTCTCTCACCAATACATCTTCACTTTAATTTTTGAACACCACTGTTCTAATAGTTCGTGTATATTATTTTTATAGCCTCTATGTGCTCTCTCGTGTGTTTCTTGTACTAATCGAATTTGTTCCTCTCTTTTCGTTATATCTCTTAATCTTATTGGTGTGTGTACGAGTTTGGTAGTATTGAATGTATTCTTTATGATTCTACCGTATTTAAATAAATCTTCAGCTGTAGCATATATGGCGGTGATTTTTTGGGGTTGAATACACTTTTTTAGTTCGGTAATTAAATTTTTTTCGTTAGTAAATCTAATAATATGACGTAATTTACTCTGAAATATTATTTGTGTATGTATTTCATTAGATACTTCATTTGGTATGAGTTCAATTTGTATTCCATACGCATTAAATGGTAGTGATACAGTTTTTATTATTTGTTCACTTAAGCTATCACTTGAATGAACTGTGCTGCGTCCGCCACAACATTTTGTGTACCAGGGGGTCGATTCTGGTTCTGTGAAAACGTGAAATGAAAAGTTTTTTCAGCTTTTCATAGTAATTCTGATTCGCGTACTATGAAAAAACGTAAGGAAAATAATGTGTTTTCATAATGTAAAAAACAGGCGGAATGAAACGAAATTTTTTCATATTTGCACATCAATGGTGATTCTGGTTCAATGCAACTGTGTAAACAACTGTCAAAAAGTTTTCATATGAAAAAAAAATTTTCACTTAATTTATTATCGTGATAACAATGGAGAAGATGGAAACGCGCAACAGTTTATGGAAATACTTTTAAAAAAGTGAATTCAACTATTAATACTTTTCATTCAACTTTTAATATTTTTCATTTAACTTTTAATGCTTTTCATTAACTTTTCTATTCTTTTATATGTATGTATATGCATTATATATATATATATATATATATATATATATATATATATATATATATATATATATATGTATATATATATATATACATATATATGTATATATATACATATATATATACATATATATACATTTATATATAAATATATATACATATATATACATTTATATATATATATATATATATATATATATACATATATACATATATATATATATATATATATATATATATATATATATATATATATATATACATAAATACACACATATATATATATATATATGTTTCATCTGGTGTTCCGCAAGGCAGTCATCTTGGTCCAATTTTGTTTTCTTTGTTCATTAATGATCTTCCTGGCGTTATTAAGTCTTCCAATATACTGATGTATGCTGATGATATAAAAATTTTTCAATCCTTCAATAACCTTGCTGGCCATATTTATCTCCAAACGGATCTTAACAATTTTTTCCTATGGTGCAATTATAATTTAATGGAGTTGAATCTAAAGAAATGTAAATGCATGCGTTTTTCTAGAACCAAAGCTATTTCTGTTAACTACTCATTGGGTGATCATCAATTGGAGTTGGTGGACTCGTTTCTTGATCTTGGATTTTTGCTTGATCCAAAATTAAATTTTGCTTCCCATATAACACTAACTGTAAACAAAGCTAGAGGTGCTCTTGCCTTCATAAAACGTTGGGCGAAAGAGTTTTATGACCCTTACATTACGAAGCAGCTATACGTATCCTTAGTGAGGCCTATTTTGGAATATGGTTCAATCATATGGGATCCTTATTATAATATCTACAATAACAGTATTGAGTCTGTACAAAAACAATTTCTATTGTTTTGTCTACGTGGCCTTCAATGGAGCTCTTCCACAAATCTTCCATCCTACACTAGTAGACTAGCATTAATAAAATTACAAACACTTAAAAGCCGCCTTACGATGTTAAATGTGACTTTTATGATAAACCTTATTAATGGTAATATTTGTTCTGAATATCTGATAAATTCTGTCCAATTTAACATTCCTACTCGTACTACTCGCCATTATAATCCTCTTGTTATTAATTTTTGTAGATCTAATTATGATTTTGCTGATCCATTTTTGAGGTTATGTCGTGAATATAACTATTTGTCTGAATTCATTAATTATTCTTTAAGTTCCAATGCTGTGAAACATATAATTATTGTTTATCTTAATTCATAAATTTTGTACTTTATTGTTATATTTGTTCCAATATTATACTAATAGTCTGTAAGGATTATATCCATTGACTATATTTAAATAAATAAATAAATAAATATATATATATATATATATATATATATATATATGGATATATATATATATATATATATATATATGTATATATATATATATATATATATATATATATATATATATATATATATATATATATATATACGAATGTGTATATGTATATAAATTACCATTAACTTTTTATTTATAATCTTTATTATTATTTTTTGTACAATTGTTCTGAAAGAAGTGGATATAATTTTTTTATTTTTATTCATTAATGCGTGCGAGTATGTTTTTATTTTTTTCATTTGACAATTACTCAGAACCCGAAGTAGAGGTTAAGTTAGCATCGGCGGTTACTAACAATTATTTAGCGGCAGTTTACCTAAACTAATTGCCGTACAAACACATATATATATATATATGTATATATATATATATATATATATATATATATATATATACATGTATATAGATATATATATATATATATATATATATATATATTTATATATGTATGTGTGTGTACATGAGTGTGTGTGCACATGTATATATATGCACATATATTTATATATATATATATATATATATATATATATATAATATATGTATATATATATATATATATATATATATGTATGCATATATACCTATATATATATATATATATATATACATATATATATATGTATGTATATATACCTATATATATTTATATATATATATATATATATATATATATATATATATATATATATATATATATATATATATATATATATATATATATATTTACATGTACGCGCGTTTGTAACAATGGTTACATATGTTTTATTGTTAAATATGTGTATGAAAATAGCTTCCCTTTGCAATGTATTAATACTAATAGTTGCAATTATACTTAGTGTTTTATATTTTTGTGCTAATATTTGTTTAATAATAACTAAGTTAGACACAAAATGTTTAACATATTCAAAAACTCAACCAACAGTAGATGAACATTAAGGCGGCGGCTCAAGAAATTACAAAATTGTGTATGCGGCCTAACGCCGCACTCGAAACTTTTAAACTTCGCCCTCTGTAAGTGACATTGAAAGTTATATAGCATGGTTACAGTATTTTCATGGATACAACTGGAGTGAAACAGTTTTTCATAACATGAACGGGAATCGCATTTTGTGTAAATGTGAAAAGTGTTATGAAAAGTTGTTATGAAAACGAAAATGAAAAGTTTTTTTTCATTTCACGTTTTTACAGAACCAGAATTGACCCCCAGGTTTATAGGTTAATTTAGCACCATAGTCTTCGATGATGGCTTTCCATCGTTTTAGCTTGGGGTTAGGATTTTTCTCTGAGATTGCGTATGTCAATGACTGATGGTCAGTAAAGATGGTCAAGTCAGCTATGCCGTATATGTAGTTACGTAATTTCTTTAAGGCCCAAATTATAGCCAGTAATTATTTTTCGTTAGTACTATAATTTTGTTCGGTGGTGCTCAGTGTACGAGATAAAAAATAAATTGGGTTCCTATTTTGACTTAGAACAGCTGCAATAGCTATGTTGGAAGCATCTGTTGTAAGTTCAAATGGTTTATTAAAGTTGGGTTGGTATAATTCCACTTGGTCTTTTAGACTATTTTTTAATTTGTTTACAGTTTCTATGGCTGGTTGTTCCAGTTTAACCGCTGTATTTTTACTTTTATTTTTACCAATGTGAGCATTTTCTCCTTTTAGGTGCAAAGTTAAGGGTTTTGAAATTTGAGCATAATCTTTTACAAATCTCCTATAGTAGCCAGTAAGTCCCAAAAAACCTCTGAGGTCTTTTAATGTTTTCAGTATTGGAAAATTTTCTATTGCCTTTATTTTTTCCGGGTCAGTGGTTATTTTATTATATTTTACAAAATGTCCGAGATATTCTACTTCTTCCATGAAGAATTTTGATTTCTCATTGGACACTTTTAAGTTCGCCTTATTTAGGGCATTAAAAATAGTATGGATATGTTGTATGTGTTCCTCTGGCGAGGAAGAATATATAATTACGTCGTCTATGTATACGTAAGCAAATTTTCCTATAAATTCTCGTAAAATATCATCCACACATCTTTGGAAAATGGAAGGAGCGTTCTTTAAGCCGAAAGGCATACGCAAAAACTCATATTTTCCGCCATTTACACAGAAAGCAGTCTTCTCTCTATCCTTTTCCGTTATCCTAATTTGGTGGAATCCTGATTCCAAGTCGAGTGTGGTAAAGTATCTAGCTTTTCCTAAATTCTGTAAAGTTATATTTATATCTGGAATTATATATCTGTCAGTAACTGTATGTTCGTTTAGTTTTCTGAAGTCTATCACCATCCTACGTTTCGGTTTACCATTCTCATCAGTTCCTTTTTTGTGAACTGTTAACATAGGTGAATTATAAGGACTAAAGCTTTTTTGAATAATACCATCTTCTAGTAATTTTTGTATTTCTTTATTGACGAATTCTACATCATTCATATTGCCCGGGTACTGTTTTGTCCAAATTGGGTCATCTGTAGTTGTTTTAATGCTTGCCTCAATAGTTGTAGTAAAAGGTAGGGGACCCATTTTATTATTACCTATCATTAATTCTTCAATCTCTTTTCTATATTCTTCACTTCCTATGGTGAAATTTATGTATGCATTATCCTTTCTTTCCTGCAATTCAAATCTTATTTCGTTACTATTTGTTATGGCGCGTAGATTTCTTATTCCGTCCCATCCTAATATTAAGTCAAAATTATCTATCGAATATATTTCGAAGAAATCTATGTCTTTTCCCATAAATTTAATAGTTTGTTTGGTGTTGACTATTGATTTACCATGCATACTTATAATTTGTAAAGGCTTAATTTTTTCTGAATGGTTAAACTTTAAAGATTTTTTTATATAATTGTGGGTTGCGCCTGTATCTATTAACACTTCAAAATTTTTTTCTCCATCATTCATTATAATAAAGGGCAACCCATTTTTTAGTTTAAAGACTTAGTAACTATTTTATTTATGGTACCTGATTCTACAATAATACTTTGGTTATCATCTTCCGCTGCAAGCAGTGATGCCAAGAGTAGGGATTTTTCCCTTTTCGTAGGGATTTTTTTTTAAATTCGACGTGTAGGGAAAAAAGGACAGATTTCTTGATGTTGGACATATTGTAGGGATATATATTGGTTATTCAAAATAACGTTTGATTTAAGAAAAATTTTCAGTACAAAAAGTTGAAAAAAGATAATTTCCTTTCAGTGTAACACAAAAAAAGCAAAACAAATCTGGTGATATGGCAACTAAAAAAATTTTTAGCATATGGCAACATTATTATGCAGCAAACAAAATGTATACAACGGAATATACACATACGCTTTGCTTTTTGCACTCACTTATTAACCTAGGTCTACAACTGACATCAAGAAACATGAACATATAGGCCTTATAGTATTATGACATTGGGCTTGTGAACGTTGGGTTGTGTTTGTGCAATTTTGTTGTTCGTTTTAAGTACGCGGTAGAATTTTTAGAAGTTGTAAACAATTTTCATTTATTCCTGGAAAGTTACATGCAAAAATTATCAGCGAATTGGAAAATATAATTTAAAAAGTGTAAGTTAAAAGATGTTACTAAATCAAACAAAATTTAATATATAAATTCAACAAAACTAGAAATATGTCTTCATCTGATTCTTCGGTTGGTGAAACTGAGATTTCTGGCCACAGTAAAAACAAAATCAGAAAACAACGTTTCTGTTTAAATTGGCTGAATGATGACAAATTTAAGGGATGGCTCGAGCCAGTAAAGGATGATGATTTCAAGTGCCGGTGCAATGCTTGTAATAAATTACTGAATTGTGGAAAATCGGATTTAATTAAACATGCTGAAACAAAATTGCATACAAAAAATGTTAAAGCTGTAAAAAAAACGAAACCAATGGAATCATTTTTTGAAAAACATATGCCAAACAAGAGCACCGATGTATCAAATTTTGAGATTCGTTTGAGTCTTTTCTTCGCCGAACACAATGTCGCCATTCAAATAGTAGATCATTTAATCCCTTTATTAAAAGACATCGTTACTGATTCACCTATAATTCAAAATTGTCAACTGGGACGTACCAAATGTACTTTATTATTATTATTATTATTATTATTTTATTGAGTAGTATTTGAATACTTTAAAAATTTTACATATTAGTTTGGTTGACATAAATACAAGAAAAATCTTAAGTGTTCTGAACTAAATTATTTCTTATGAAATTTACAACATTTCTTCGAAATACATTGCTATTTTGTTCACTCTTAATATCATTTGGCATCATGTTGTAAAGTCTAAGTCCTTTATGAAACAGCGTTCGCTTCATCGTAGTAGTATTAGCCTGTTGAAGTCTGAAGTCATTAGAATTTCTGAGGTTATACGGCTGAGCTTCTCTTACGTACGTTGTCTGGTCAGTTAAATATTGCGGCACATCTCCAGTTTTCAGTTTCTGGATAAAATTTATTGTGTTCAGTTGCAGTCTTTGTTTAACATTTAACCATTTTAAGGTGTTGAGCATATAATTTATTGATGTTAATCGATTACATTTTAATATCACATGCATTGCTTTATTTTGGAGTTTTTGTAGTCGTGTAATTTGTTGATCATTGCAGCTGGAGTACAGGATTGTTGACATGTATTCAAAATGCGGTTTAATAATTGTGTTGTATATATTTATTGACATTATTATTGATACTTTATTTCTTAATCGTTTAAAAAATCCTATTTTTTTCCCTATCTTTTTACATATATATTCAATATGGTCGTGGAACTTTAAATTTTTATCTATTATAAAACCCAAATATTTGATGCTGTTGACTTTTTCGATCGTTATATTGTTTATTTGAAATGTTTTATCGGTGCTCATATTAATTTCCATCAGTTTTGTTTTATTTTCATTCAGCTTTAATCTGTTCATATTTAACCATTTGTTTATTCTGCACATATCTGCTGTTAAATTTTCATAGCACATATCTTCTGCCTCTGCCTCCGTAAAAATTAGTGTGTCGTCGGCATACATAACTATTTCACACTTTTCCATTATTTGTTCAATATCATTTATATAAATAATAAATAGGAGAGCCCCTAGAATTGAGCCTTGCGGCACTCCGTATTCATTTCCTATCGCTGATGATTTAATATTATTAACTTTTGTTTTCTGTTTACGATTTTCTAAATATGATCTAAACCATTTTAACTCAGTGTCTTGGATACCGTATTTATAAAGCTTTTGTATTAATATATTCCTGTCTATTGTTTCGAATGCCCGTTTAAAATCAAGAAAAGTAGCCAATATTTTATTATTTTTCTTTACACATTTCCATCTGTTTACTAAATAGTTCACCGCTGTTTCACAAGAATGTTTCTTTCGAAATCCTGACTGATACTTAGATAGCAAACAATTATTTTCCATATAATCTTCTAATTGATTTTTAACCACCTTCTCCATCACCTTCTCACACAGTTGTAATACATTTATTGGACGAAATTCTTCACATTTGTTTGAATTTTTAACTTTTGCAACTGGTGTTATCATCGATTCTTTCCAATTTTCGGGAAAAGTTCCTGTTTCCATTGATTTATTAATAATGCTCAGCAAAATATTGCCCGTTCTATCCCATGTATCGATAATTATGGTTTTGCTAATTCTTTTAAAGTCTGGTTTGTTATTTATACTCTTTACTATTGCTTTTAATTCTAGAATAGATATTGCACGGAACTTAAATCGAGAGTTTATCACAGGTATCAAATTTTTGTATTGCACATTTACAATTGAGTCTCTTATTTCCTTAATGCTATCAATAAAATACGTGTTAAAGTTTTCAGCTATTTCTAAATTTTTCTTATGCTCTATTTGATTAAATATCACAGTTTTTATCATATCTCTAGGTTTTTTTAAGACAAGTTCTTTTATGACACCCCACATTTCTTTTTGGTTTCTAGCGATTGCAATCTTATTATTTATATAATTACGTTTCTCATTTTCAATTTTAGTTTTATATATATTTCTTATTGTTTTATATGTTGCCCAGGATGCGTTAGTATTGTCAAGTATAGCTCTTTGGTATGATAATACTTTTCTTGCTTTTAGATTTCTTAAATCGTTACTAAACCACATATTCTTATTGCCTTCGTTAATTTGTTTTTTTACAATAAATTTTGCTACAGTAATTTCCATACATTTATCAAAGTTTTCAACCTGTTCGTTAACATTCAATATTCGATTATATTGTAGTACTGAACTTAGTTCATTTTTAAAACGGTTTTTACTGTACTTAAATACTTCTATTTGTTTGCTATTTATTTCTGACGTACTATTTTCACATTCTATAAAGATGTCTATTGCTTCATGATCTGATATTTTATTATATATATTGGTTCTTGCAGATATTCTCTCATTATTTGTTATAATATAATCTATTATAGTTTTAGAGTTCTGTGTTATTCTGGTGTCTTCAAGCATTATCTGTTTCAACCCATTATCATTAAGTATGCTTTCAATTTTGTGTTTGTAGAAATCTGTCTTCCAATCAATATTAAAATCACCAGCGATAATTATGTCACAATTCATTTCAGATATTTCTTCCATAAAATCTTGGAAATTATCACAAAAATCTGCCTTCGAATAACTTGGAGATCTGTATACAGCTATTATAACAAATGACATATTCTCATTTTTTGCCATATATGCACTAATCCAATACTCAGCAACTTTTACAGTGGTCTTTATATTTGACAACATCCATTGCTTTTTAAAATACATAATTACACCTCCTGTCTTTGAAGAATGAGACGTTGTTGTAAATAAATCATAATCATTTATTTCGACTTCTGCTTCATCGATGTCTTCTGTCATATGCGTTTCAGATAATATTACAAAGTCCGGTTTAACAGATTGTACTATAATTTCGAGCTGGTTGAAATTATTTGTTAGCCCTTGGATGTTAGTGTATAATCCATGTATATTCTTTGGTTGTTATATTTCTATATCTATTCCAGATCTTTTCTTCTTTAAATTCAGTTTATTTATATAAACTGGACATTCTTTGCTTATCGTTGTATGGTTATCATCGAGATTCAGATTAAGCCTTTTATTTTCTTTGTTGCAATTAACACATTTCAGTAGAACTTCTTTTGTACAGTCTTTACTTTTGTGGTTACTATGACATTTAAAACATACTGGTTCATTGCGGCATTCATTCGCTTTATGATTGTAGCCTTGACAATTAAAGCATTGTATTATTTGAGTACCATCGAATATTCTACATCTCTCCCATCCAACATTGATCTTTTGAATTGCCATAATTTTATGATACGTTTCATCATCGACTCTTATTTTTGCATTGTATACAGCTCTATTAAATCTTTTGGTCTCAAAACATTTTACAATTTCAAATTTACTATCTTTCATTACATCATTTTGTTTTTTTATTTTTTCCATTAATTCATTTTCATTTATTTTAAAATTCATGCCCGTTACTATTATATTCATCCCCGTTTGTTTTGGAATTTTTACTTCGTAATTATCACTTATTTCGTTTTGTATTGCATGTCTTATTTTTTCTCTTTCATCAGTATTTTCGCTCTGTATAACTACTGTTCCATTTCGTCGTGTTTCAACATTTACAATTTTAAAATTCTTTGGGTCAACTTTTTTATTAAGTTCTTCCTTGGTTTTTTGAACTGTTTGTTTTTCCTTTGGCTTTATAATTAAGGGGATATTTTTTGACACATCTGGCATCACATTTTTATTTGCAACTGCTTGTGCATATGACATTTTTGCCTTTACGTTAAATTCTTTTACAATTTTTTTAATTTCATCACACATCTTTACATTGCTGTTGTTAATTCTGTCATATATGTCTTTATTCTTATTTTCAACATCGCTTACATTTCCATAAAGACTTTTTACTTCTTCGACATTTTTTTCACACATTTTTTGCATGTTATCCATTTTTTTAAATCTTGCATCATACCTTTTTTCAATAGCTTCCAATAATGTTTTTATTTCACTTTCGTTTTGTTTTAGTGAACTCTCAAATTCATGTTTGTATTCGATCAATGTTTGTTTGTTTTTGTTGACAATATTTTGAATTTCTTTTAACATCATATCAACGTTTTGTATATACTGCATACAGTCATCACAGATATATCTTATAAAGTTATTTTCATCGAATATTTTACCAGAATATTGGTCGATTCCCGCGCATTTTTTTGTAAAATGATAAATCTTTTCACAGACTCCATTACAACGTATGCCACTTTCACCTCTGATCGCTGATCTGCATTTACTGCACTCAGCCATTCTATTGTTAAAGCAGTTAACAAATATATTTCCTTATTTCCACTTTGTTGTTGATGATTTATTTCATAAAAATTTAGCCTTTTTATAAGATTATAAATTAGTTTTTAATAAATTTGTTCAGATCCACAATAATGCACTTGTTTGCTAACCAGTGCTGCCAAGTATTTGTATGTACTCAAATAATTAAAAATGTTTTGGCAAAAGAAGAAAAAGAAAAGCTTATAAAAAAGCTTAAAATATTTAAATTTTCTATTCTTATTGATGAAAGCACTGACGTTGCTTCCAAAAAGACAATGTGCCTTTTGGTGAGATACTTCGACGAGGAGCAAGGGAGGACATTCGTACAACTATTGGATTTACTATATGTGGGAATAGATTGCACGGCTGAAGCACTGTACAACCAATTTAAAGCATGTATTTTAGGATATAATATTCCTTATGAGAACATCATTGGGCTTTGTTGTGATGGTGCCCACGTAATGGTAGGACAAAACAACTCATTTGCATCTAGATTGTTAGCTGACAATCCAGATGTTATCACAATTAAATGTATCTGCCACTCTGCTGCGATAGTAGCAAATAAAGCTTGCTTAACACTTCCAAGAGCGCCTGAAGACTTAATTAGACAAATTGGAAATTACATCTCCGGAAGCTCAAAAAGATGCAACATGTTGCAAGAATTTCAAGAAATGATGAATGAGGAGAAAAGAACCATATTGAGGACATCAAATACTAGATGGTTATCACATCAAAAGTGCATAGTAAGAATTTTGGAGAATTGGCAAGTTCTTATAGAATATTTTAAATTTGCATCAAAAAATGATATATTAAAATCAGCTGATATAATTTTAACCGAACTCACAAATGAGTGTAACAAGGCTTATATGCTTTTTTTAAAATATGCTCTGAATTATTTTAATTCATTAAATGCACTTTTTCAGTCCAAACAGCCATTAGTTCATATGCTTCACTCAGAATCTAAAAAATTTTTTTTTAAAGTTGCCCAAAATTTTATAAGAAAGGAATCGTTAAAGGTAGATTGTGTTATAAGATCACCCCATGCAACATTACCAATAGAAGATGTTTATGTTGGTAGTTAATGTGAGGATTTAATAAAAACATTTCCAAAATCAAGTGCTTACCAGATAAAGTCTGATTGTCTGCAATTTTATATTACTGCCCTCGAGGAAACACAGTGTAGACTACCATTAAAAGATCATTCAATTTTTAAAGAAATGGAATTTCTAAATCCTGAATTGGCTATTTATGGTAAAAAACAAAAATGTTTGTCAATTTAAGTTAATATGTCAAAAGTATAAAATTCATATTAATCTACTTACACAAGAATGGTTAACATTAGAGTATAATTTTTCCGATTATGAGAAAAAGTCTTTGTCTAAATTAAATGTTGATGAATTTTGGTCTAATATATGCAAACTTAAAAATTTTAACAATAATTTAGCATTTCCTAATTTTGCAAAAATTGTTAAAATTTTATTAAGCCTACCTCATGCAAATGCAGATGCTGAACGAATTTTTTCTATAGTTACAGATGTACGTACAAAGAAGAGAAATAAGTTAAGCCATGAAATCTTAAATTCAATTTGTATTATACGATCTTATTTACAAGCCAATATAACTAATTGTGTTAGTTTCAAATGCACATCTAGTCACTTTAAAAAATTAAATTATAAGGAACTGTATAATTAAATATTTTACAGTTAAAAAATATTTGCAAATATTTATATTTTTTTTTACTCTGTGTTATTTTTGTTTTATAAAAACTTATTGTACCTGTTTGAATTAATGTACAAACTTATGACTTAAAAAATAAAATTTCCTTAAAAAAGCAAACTTCACGCATTATTTTAAATTTAACTGTCGTAGGGAAATTTGTAGGGAATATTTTTTTAAGTTGTAGGGAAAAAAAGGGATTTTTTTTCATAAGTGTAGGGATTTTTAAAAAAATCTCCTGGCAACACTGGCTGCAAGGTTATTGCTTCTCAGAAATTTAGATTGGTGAAATTGTGTGCTGGGTTCTCGGTGTCTCTTCCAAGGATGATGTTGTTGATTATGAAAATTCGTTCTGCGATGTTGATTGGTGTTACCTGATGATGTGTCCATTGGTTCTGGACGTGGTTGATACTGATGTTGGGTAGGCACTTCTCTTTGTTGATGGATATACGATGGACGTCTGTGATGATGATGATGGTTGTTATTGGGTCTTTGTATTGGCTGTACATAGTTCCTCTGTTCATTGCTGGAGTATGATAATCGTAATTTTCGATGCTCGTCATCGTGTTCTATGGTGCGTGCTACCGCAAAAGCATGTTCCAAATCCTTTATTGGATTTCCATATAGTGTGGAGCGTATGTACGAGTTACTAATTCCGTCTTTGAAGACTCGTACAGCTTCTTGAGTGGCTTCGTTTGTCATTACATCTATTACCTCTTGTGAATGACCGGACATGGCAATTTTGGAAGTGATTAAGGTGAGAGCTTTATTAATTTCATCATGAAATTCTGATAAGTTGCGTCTACCTTGTGTTAATTTCTTCATTTCATCCTGACGTACATATAATGGTCTCTGATCGGCATAAGTATAATCTAGTCTGTTTCGTATAGCATCGAAATTGAATATTGTGTTGTGATTTGTTAATACGTCTGCGGCTGCGCCTTGTATCTTCGTTTTTATTATTGACAAGGCTTCCACGTATCTATTTGAGTTTTGGTGAATTCTGATACCTTCCATAAGCCTCGACACGTCTTCCCTCCAAATTCGGTATCTTGCGATATTGCCGTCGAATACTGGCAATGCTTTGAATACGTCCAGATTAATTTCCTCGGGTGTGGTGTATGAGACGTTCACTGGTTGTAATCTAGCCATTGCTGGTGGTGCTATGCCTGGGTTGATCTTTGCCCCTCTTGTTATATTGCTTCTCCTTCCTTTGGTATGCTCTATGTAAATTCTCTTTAACTGATTCTCTCACAATTTGTATTTCATCCTTTCCTCCAAGTATTTCTAGTTCATTATCCCCCAAAGACTTCAATTTCCTAGCTATAACATAATCTGAACCGGACGTGAACATTTGCTGGCTAAACAGTGCCATGTACGGCGTTGTACCTATGGACTCCTGCACCGCCGAACGAAGGGCACACTCTATATCAGATATGTGAATATCATTAAGGTATGCTCTTGATCAGCATTAAGGTATTCTCTTATGCCCGCTAAAAGAGATTGATTCACTCTTTCAAAAGCGTTGTATTGTGGGACATAAGCTACAGTCCTCATATGCTTCATCTTATACCCCTTTAAAAAACTCTGAAACTCCTGTTTAATGAATTGTTTCTCATTGTCTGAATGGACTATTTCTGGAGTACCAAAAGTATGAAAAATTCCTTGAGTCAGATAATCTATAACTAACCTCGAAGTGGCTCTTCTCATCGGCCACAAAAACACAAATTTTGAGAAACGATCAACTACCGCAAATACATACGCATTACCCAATTTTGAACGTGGATATTTTCCTAAAAAATCTATATAAATTTTCTGAAATGGACGGTATGTTATTACCTCTTCCCCCATTCTTGGTCGCATTTCATAATTGGCTGATTTGATCTCTTTACAGGTTCGGCAATTATCTATATATTCTTGACGTGTACTGCCATCTTTGGCTAGTAATAAAATTGTCTCAAACGATGCAATGTTTTTATAATCCCACCGTGAGAAGCTGTCTCGGTGTCGCGTGCATTGGATATCAACGTGCTTACTAAATTTTCTGGAATCCATAGTTTTCATTCAATACCGCTATCACCCTTTCAAAACTGGAATTCTTAAAAATCATATCATTTTCTATTTTCAGATCAGGTAATTTATCACCATTTTCCTCAATTATTTTTATAAGTTCCTGATAGTCGGGCAATTCAAATTCGGTTGTCTCAAACCCAAGCAAATCCGCTTCCTCAACGGAACGGGATAACATATCTGCTACGATATTTTTCGCGCCTTTCCGGTGTTCTATTTTAAAATTTAATGCTTGGAGAAGTAAAGAACAGCAAGCTAAACGACCACTCAGGTCTTTAAGACTCATCAACCACTTTAAGCTGGCATGGTCGGTAATAATTGTGAACTCCATCAGTTCCACGTATGGCCGGAATCGTTTGACTGTTAATACTGCCGCTAAACATTGCTTTTCGATCACTGTATAGTTGATTTGAGCGCCATTCAGTTTCTGAGAAAAAAACGCAATGGGACAGTCATTATCATGTTCGTTCTTTTGAAAAAGAACCGCGCTCACGCTCACATGTGATGCATCACATTGTATACAGAAGACTTTTCTAAAATCAGGGTGAACTAAAATCAGTGCTGTTGTTAGAGCTTCTTTCAGATCAACAAATGTTTACTTTGCCTCTTCCGACATTTGAAACTCTTTCGCTTCTTCAATGTGTCACTCAGGGGAATTGCATTCACCGCAAAATCTTTGATGAAACGTGTATACCACCCGGCGGTCCCTAAAAATTTTTTTACCTGCCTGGGCGTCCTTGGTATAGGTATCTGCTCTATTGCCTTAATCTTGTCGGGATCAGTACGAAGTTTACCACCTCCAGTTACAAAGCCTAAATATTTCAATTCTTCGAAACAGAATACACTCTTCTTCAACCCTGTAGCCAAGTTTGCTTCTGATAGACATTTTGCTATTTCCCTCAAAAGTTGCATATGAGACTGAAAGTCTTTCGAGATCTCTAACAGATCATCGAAGTAGATAAAAACGTTGTTTTTCAGCCTACGTGGTATTACCTTATCCATAGGATGACAGAGGCGTTGAGCTGCATTACAGAGGCCGAAAGCATGACTTTATATTGGTAATATGGCCTACCTGGGATAGTAAACGCGGTGTATTCTCTACATTCTGGATCTAAGGTAACTTGCCAAAAAGCGTACCTTAAATCCACACTGCTTATGTATACGGTCTCCTCAATCCGACTCAATATCCCCTCGATATTCTGAATGGGGTACGCATCCTTAATCGTGATGTTATTTAATTTTCTTGCATCTAGACACACACGATTTTTTTCAGGCTTACATACCAGCGTTACACGATTATTCAAAGGGCTTTCACTCTCTTCTATTATCCCTAGTTCCAAAATTTTGTCCACTTCTGCGTATAGTAACAGCCGCTCCTTGAATGGCACATAATCCGGTGTTAATTTTATTGATTGTTCTTCCACATGGGTGTTACCTAAGCCGTTCTTTTTGTAAGTTTGGAATAACCTTTTAACTTCCTCCAATTCCTCATGCTGTTGCGGCCTTCAGCGCTATTCATCATTCTTTCAGGGTCTAGTTCATTAATGTTCAACACTCGAGGTGCTAGATCAAATTCTCTCCAAAAATCAATGCCTAGATACAAACTTTGTTCCAGTGATGGGCAGAGATAAAATTGGATTTCTCGTATCTTATCCTGGTAACTAATTAGTAAACAAATTTGATGTGCTCGACGAGAAGCTGCTCTCACATTCGAATTGTATCTTGAAGCTTCCATACCTAATTCAGTCAATAACTCATAGCATCCTTTGCCCAATATACTGACCGAACCACCACGCACTGTTTTATTTCAACATTGGGTCACCATTTGAAATGGCCTCCACTGAAGATATAACGCCTTTTCTAATTTGTTTTCGGTCATTATAGCCTTTTTAATTCTTCCTAGCCTTTTAATTCTTGCAGATATTGCTTTTTCCTGTTTACTATCGTTTTCAAATATTCTATTCTTAACTCTAATGTAGTTAGATGGTATGATTGTCGTTGTCTTGATAATTTATTTGCAGAAGCATCGATGCCGTGACTTGAGCTATTATTCGTATCCTTTTTAAACTCACTATCTAATTCCTTGAAATTGCGTTTGGGTAGAGCGTGACTCGCTCGCCTTGGCCATGCCCCTCTGGCGGTTTCTCGGCACGTTACAATTTGGACACTTAGGTGTTATAGTGTGTTCCAGACCGCACCTATAACAAAATATATTTATTGTGTCTGATTCACATTCCATATATGTATGGCCCATGCGTCTGCAATTCCAACAGATCAATTCTTTGTTTGTTTTACGCGTTACCTCATCATCTTTTCTATCTCCTTACATTTCTCTCTCTGCAGCTCAATATTGTAAATCGCCATAGGATATCCCAGCTTCGCTATATGTTCCCTAACATTTCATTTGAATACCTTGATCATCTCATACTCAGATACTGGGGAACGAAGCTTTGACCTAATCCTCAACATGGAGTGGAAATATGCATCAAGAGACTCATTCGGTTGTTGATGTCTCTCTAACATCTCCTGCTTGATCTCAAAATTACTCCTGTTCGCCTGAATCTGATTCAACAGACTATATCTTAATGTTGGCCAGTCAGGGATACCATTTTGGGTTTTTAAATACAGCCAAAACCATTCCTTAGCCTGGCCCTTATGTAACCTATGAAAGTCCCTAATTACTTCCTCCCAAGGTACAACATAGCTTGCCTGTAAAAGCTCTATTCTAAAAACAAAATCTTCAATAGACACTCCACTACCCCCACCTTCAAACACAATATCCCATTTGTCTACTCTTATCTGACCTTCCACGGGACGGACATTCAAATTTCTCGGATGTGAATGGAAATTAGGGGCGTTAAACAAAATGTTACTGAATCTATACGCCTGCTGAAGAGCTCGATTTTTTCTGGGTATATAATGTTCAGCCGTTCGCCTTTGGTTATTATTAGTTGGCATCGATTCTGGAATATGGTTGTTGTGGTTTATCTGATGATCACGGGTACCTGGATTATTTGTATTCTTTGTATTGGCCACGATTATCTTATTTGAATGTTGTCCCTCCAAGCTACTTCTACTGGACCTCGAATCGAATGGATGTTGAATATTATCTTGCGAGTTGGAAGACGACTTAATCACTTTCTGAACTTCTAGCGTGATTCCTTTCAGTCCCTCTTGCGAAGTGGTTTGTATTAATTCCGACATCTAAATTTTCAATGACTCTTTTAAAGAAAGTTCCTGCTCATTATTTCCGCACTGATTATTTTGGGAATCATTTTCTATAAAACAATCTTTCCGAATGGAAGCTCCACCTTCCTCCGGAACATCTGAATAATTTCCCTAGTATATTCCTATGACAACTGAGTTCTGTTCTATATGTATTCTTGATTATTTATTTATTTTATGTTTATTTATTATACCTATATATCCTGTTTTCTCTTTTATTTATTTAAATTTTTTTCTGTGTGTTATAAACCGAACTCCTTCTTTTATATTTTTAATAAGTGTATTAATGTTTCTTAGGTGTGTTTGAAAGTTTGTAAGTAAGGCGACTTCCTGTTATTAAAACAAATAAATGTTTCAATTCTAGTGTCCTATCTAATTCACAGATTCTTTAATTGTAGTAAATCCCCCTTTTTCTAGAACTAAATTGCACTAATTCCATATACTTCAAAATGCTACTGATGTCACTGACAAAGTACATCAGGCCATTGTATTATTTTATGTAAAATTGACCAAGTAAACCTTAAGCAAATATGGTCAGGTTTCTCTTCCATATGCCTTAAGAATTGCTTGTATCTAATAAAATCCTATTTCTAAGTTTCCTATTATATGTATATATTCCAGTGCTTCTGATGCTATACCAGATACATACATCAGGCCACTGGAAAACACTAGTAATATTAAGCAAACATGATTCCCACCAGCCATGTGCCTTAATTTACCTATCCCTAAACATGAAACAGTCAACTATATCACTCATACACTAATATACCTAAAATCTTAATAATTTATTTTGTATGTATGGCCTGTGCTGTTAATGACAGCCATGCCACGAACTACATACATAAACTATTAATTTGATTAAAACTTCATTTAATCCTATCTTCTACTTTCAGTTTAGGTGCTACTTTATTGTCACCTGCTTTCAGCTTGGGCGAAATATTCCAAAAATATTTATTATTAAATTGAATTGAATGTTCGTTAAAATTCTTACTACATACATACATATTTATTATTATTGCTTATAGATTTTGAGTCCCTGAACGAATTCGTCATTTACTTAAATTTTGCAGTATGCATATTCTCTAACATTGTTTCAAATTTGGAATCTAAATATAGAAGATTCACAATATTCCAATATAAATATTACATTTATATTATATTTTTAATAGTAAAGTTTTTATAATTTCACAAGTATTCATCATTTATATTAACTAAATTAAACAACTTTTCTCGAGTCAATATAAATGGCGACGTCGAAAGCAATGGACAGGCAAACGAACGAGCTAACAAACACAATTTATACCTATTTAAGAGAGCTCTCTAAAATGGCCAAATTTTTTTTTTACACTAATATTTCCGACGCAACCCTGGTATTTTTGGGCTAACAAAATGTACTTTGAACTAGCTTACACTAACTACAAAACACTAATTATTCCTTAATACTAAAAATCTTTCCTTACTCTACTCCGACTTAATCTACAGAATATAGTTCACTAACTTATGTTACAGCAAATAATTAATTGCTGTAACATAATTAATTTGTTTTTTCTTGTATTTTTCTTATTTAACGGCTGACTTTTGGATTTTCTACACACTCCAAATTTCCTGACGCTTTAACAAACAAATCTCCAATTGAATTTTCCGCTTTACTATTAGCGCGTTTCACTTCTACTAGAATATAAAATGGAAAGGACTCACCAAATGAACTATTCCTGATCATATGTACGGCGCCTTAGCTGACCAGTACCTTCTCCCCGTCTGTTAAATATCTTCACCGTTCCTCTCGGCAGATTCCGATCACAAAATATCGCTGGTTGGCGGTACCGACTCACTCTTCCACTTTACCCTATCAATCTTTACTCTATCAATCTCGGTACCAGAATTAACTTTTCTTTTTCCTCGATCTATTGACCTACCTCAACAGTTTCTCAATTCGCCCTAAAATACCTAGAATACTTAAACATTTCCTTAGATTTTATATTTTTCTTCCTCTAACTTATATAGATAACCTATCCTACAATAACTGCCTAAAACTACCTACAGATACAAATGCACATCTTTTTTTGTACATGCACCTACATCAGAAAGTCAACAACCTCTAAGGTGTTGGTCTTGAATTTATATACACTTGCTTTGTAGTCGTTTCTCAATGCAAGAGTCAATGAACCCTGCCATCATAGCCCTGAAACTTAACATTCTGCTGCTTACTGGCACGGTCTCAATCACCTCTGCGGGTGTACCCTTTAAGGACAAAATCAACTCTATGGCTTTCTCTTCAGCATCCCGTCCAATGGTACGCTGCCATCAAAGCATGACGCTTTTATTCGCGCAGAAACCTCCGCAACTGCTCGTACTGGCCTGCCACTACACTCAAGGCTATGCATTTTTTCCTCTAGAGCATGTAATTTCTCTTCAAACTATTTGCATGCTGTTTCAGGTCACCGCTTTCTATATGTTGGACTCTATCTGCCAGCTCTGAGAATTTATTCGCAATAGAATTTACCCTCCTATTAATGGCCGCAGAAACCTCTACCAGATTCTCGTTCGTGGCTCTATTTGACTCCTTTATTTCTGCTACAAGCTTTTCAGTGCTGATCCTTGATGCTTCCTGCATTTGCTGAGAGTTCTGTTTAATTTCAGTTATTTCGACTACAAGCTTTCCAGTGCTGATCCTTGATGCTTCCTGCATCTGCTGCGAGTTCTGTTTAATTTCAGTTATTTCGGCTACAACCTTGTCAGTGCTGATCTTTGATACCTTCTGCATCTGCAGAGAGTTCTGTTTTATTTCAGTTATTTCGGCTACAAGCTTTTCACTGCTGATTTTTTAGTTCTGTGTTATTTCAGTTTGTGCATCATTGATTCCTTTCCGAAGATTGAATATTGTCCTCAAACTCGTATGTCGCGATGTCCATGCCGCGATTCTTAAGATTCTTTTTTAGCTGTTCAACTTTTAGCTCATCAAATTTCATGATTATTTATTATAATTTTATTTTTTTCAAGCCCTTTTTTTCTTAAATTGAAATGTTCTTTTAAATATTTTTGAAATTCCACTTCTGACACCAAATTTTACCTTTTTAGACCTTTTCGTAAAACACTTTTTACTTATCCTTCAAGGATTCGTTTAATTGCATCAAATTAAAAACACGGACATTATTACCCCGATTTTCAAAGGAGGTATTAAGTCCGACGTTTGTAATAATCGGCCCATTGCCAAATTGTCTACTGTGTCAGAAATCTTTGAGTATATGTATTTTAGAATGATTGAGCTCGAGGTCGTTTTTGTAAAAATCGTTATAATTTTTCTATTTTATTCGATATTTCGTCGTTTGTTGACATCATCAGGAATAATAATTGAAAATTAAAATTTTCTGTATAAATTGGTTTTGAAATATGTTTTCAAAAATATTAACATAAAAACAAAAGCATATATATAGGCTTGTATATATTTATACATGTATACAACAATACATACATGAACGTATTCATATATGCATACATGAACATACACAACCATATACAAACATATATACACACACATAGAGAGAGATACAAACACATATGCATGTACATACACATATGCACATACACACACATACATATGAATACATATATATATTGGACATATTTGCCACCATGTTCCAGAAATGCCTAGTCGAGGGTATTTTCCCCCGGAGTTGGAAGGTGCAGAAACTGGTACTTATCCCGAAACACGGCAAGCCTCCGGGTGAACCATCTTCGTACCGCCCAATCTGTCTCCTTGACACGATGGGTAAAGTTCTCGAGCGACCTGCAGTATGGATTTAGGAAAGGCCGTTCCACTGTAGATGCGATTAGGAAAATAGTAGACATAGCAGAAGACGCAATAGAAGGCGGAAGATGGAGATTTGGTTCCAAGGAATACTGCTCGGTGGTCACCCTGGATATTCAAAACGCATTTAATTCCGTGAATTGGGGGAATATTGCCAAGGCCCTTTTCATTATGGGTACGCCGTCGTACCTAATGAATTTGGTAAACGACTACTTTCGGGATCGGAAACTTTTGTATGTGACCGATGATGGCGAAGAAGAATATAAAGTCACTGCAGGTGTACCGCAAGGTTCTATTCTTTGCCCTCTGCTCTGGAACATAATGTATGATGGAATACTGCGACTATCCTTACCAGATAAGACTTCCATTATTGGCTTTGCGGACGACATTGCCATAGTCTCAGTGGCAAAAACCGTAGAGGAGGTGGAGGTGAAGGCAAATGCGGCAGTCGAAAGGATTGAATTGTGGCTTAATGGGGCTGGGTTGACACTAGCTGCCCATAAAACAGAGGCTGTCTTAATAAGTAGCAGAAAAACAGTAGAAAAGATGACTGTAACAGTTGGCGATGCAAGAATAGAATCGAAAAGGGCCATAAAATACCTAGGCGTAATGATCGATGACAGGCTAAATTTCAAGGAACATGTAAGGTTCATTGTCAAAAAGGCATCCGGCGCACAAGCAGCTCTGGCAAGAATAATGCCAAATATTGGAGGACCAACGTCATTTAAAAGAAGGGTAATATCGTCGGTTGTGACCTCGATAATAATACATGCCTGCCTAGTATGGTCTGTAGCACTTTCCGAGGAGACGACAAGAAGAAAACTATCCTCGGTGTACCGTCTAAGTGCAATAAGACAAATAAGTAGTTTCAGGACAATATCCGATGACGCAGCAATGATATTGGCAAGAGCAATACCTATAGATATACTGGCGGATGAAATGAGGCGAATCTACTTTCGTCGTCTTGAGGATCCAGGGCAAATTGCTACAATAAGGAGAGAGGAGAGGAGTGTTTCTCTCTGCAGATGGCAGTCTAGATGGGAATGCATTTCGAAGGGCAGATGGACTTATTATCTTCTGCCCATCATAATTCCCTGGCTGGAGGCACAACACTGCGAGCCCAACTTTTATATGACGCAGTTCTTGAGTGGACATGGTTGTTTCAGGAAATATCTGCACAAATTTGGGCACGATAGATCCCCAACATGTCCAAATTGTGTTGAAGAAGATGAGGACGCTCAGCACGTTTTATTTTGCTGCCCGAGATTTAGGGGGCCTTGGGAGTTGAATATTAATCCCCGCCAGCTTCTAGACGAGATTTTGGGTTCCGAAATTAAATGGAACGAGTGTAACCGCCATATATCTGTAGTTATGCAGGAACTACGAAGGCTGGAGAGACAGAGATCGAACGAACGTACATAAGAACGAGCGTACATAAGATGAAGCGAAATCGCTAACCAGCCCTCCGCGAAGTAATACCTAACGGCAGTCCCGCGGAGGGAGAGTGGTCGAAGGAAACAGGGGGTGGGTTTAGTACGTAGGCACCAGTGATGGTGAATCGTGCATGCTTATGAGGGAACATAAGTATCTTTTGAAGATTCCCACCTCCGGTTCTATAAAAAAAAAATAAAAAAAAAAATAAAAAATATATATAAATAACTAACATAATTACAAATTAATATATTAACATATATACAAATTTACATACATATGTATATAACTAAACATTTACAATATTTAAACTATTCAATCAACATTACACCAAGGATAAGAATTGATTACAGTATAGTGTATATAAATAACATATAAAAATAATGACATGATATAAATATACATATATACATAAGTGCATGCATACACATACATATATACACATATACACGCATACACACACATAACATACATACACACAAATATATACGTACAAAGACACATACATACATAGGAATAAATTCTTTAACCAATTAACATAAATAAACAAAAATTCAAATTTTACTAACTAAATACCTACAGTTCTGTGCTAATTTTTCTGTGTCTGCCTTAAAATTTATTCATTGTGATAAAGGTGTGCGAATTATTTCTAACATTTCTAACATTAAGCGCCGATTATAATTGTTATGTGTTTAATATTGAAACATTTTCAAAATCTGCAAAATGATATATTTCAGAACTATGAGAACATAAAGCAGTTTTTTGTGAATTCATGTGTCTATATTTTTGATCTGATTTATGACCTGTTATCCTAGTCTTTAATTTATTTTTAGTTGTACCAATATATATCTTATTACAATTTTCCTGACTATTCCCCTTGCAAGGTACTTTACAAATTACATTAGACCTATCCCACTTATCAATCTTATCTTTTGTTTTGCTAAATAGTCTTTTCATTGTATTATATGTCTTGTGAGCTATTCTATATTTCTCTGCATCGTATATTTTAGATTTTACTAATCTTTCTGATATTCCAGATATATAAGTCAATGACTTATATGTCTTTTGCTGTGTAGTATTATTTATATTATCATTACCATTATTATTATTGTTATTATTATTATTATTATTATTATTATTTCATTATTATTATTATTATTTTTATTATTACTATTATTATTATTTGTATTGTTGTTAATATTGTTGTTATTATTATTATTGTTATTTGTTCTCCTATCTCTATATTGATATATTAATTTAATTATTAAACTCTTTGGGAAATTATTATATTCTAAAATGTCTTTAATTTTATTTATATTATTTTTATGAAATACCTTATCACTAATATTTAAAACTCTTTCTATGAAATTCTTAGCCGTATTGATAATAATATGTCTTCTATGCTTAGAATAATAATTAATCATACAGCCTCACTTCCAATGGGATCCCCAGCATCACCAATTATAGCAGATATTGTAATGGAAGAATTATTACATAGAGCAATTCAAAAAGTTGATCTTAAGCCCAGAATAATGACAAAATATGTAGATGATTTGTTTTGCATTATTCCTACATCTGGAATTGATGATATGTTAACAGAACTAAACAAATTTAATTCTAATATAAAGATTACTATTGAGAAAGAGTTTGATAATAAACTTCCTTACTTAGACACACTAATTATTAGAAAAGGAAATAGATTATTAATAAATTGGTACCAGAAACCTACAGCCTCAGGCAGAATGATTAATTATTATTCTAAGCATAGAAGACATATTATTATCAATACGGCTAAGAATTTCATAGAAAGAGTTTTAAATATTAGTGGTAAGGTATTTCATAAAAATAATATAAATAAAATTAAAGACATTTTAGAATATAATAATTTCCCAAAGAGTTTAATAATTAAATTAATATATCAATATAGAGATAGGAGAACAAATAACAATAATAATAACAACAATATTAACAATAATACAAATAATAATAATAGTAATAATAATAATAACCCCCTCGGGGATAATCCTTGACGCGGGGAGGGGGCTTAAGCGTTTATTTCTGCGAAGCTAAGAGCTATGCTGACTCAGGGACACCCATGTCAAACAGGTCAAAGTGGAGAAATACAACGCAACCAATTATCCCAACCCATTTATAAACATGGAGACTCGCAACGTTAACAGATCAGATAGAATGCCGCTGCCCGAGGCCGTCGGGGCACCGCCTGGAGCCAACGCTGGGGGTGACAGCATGCAAGCCGTTGGTGGTCAGTTGCCCGTGGGAACAACGACCGGGATACCCGAACAAGCAAACCACATCAATAGCCCAGAACTCGAAAATCCACAAATATCACAACCTGCAACACGACGTGTTTTGTCAAGGACTACCATGGCAACCACAGAAGCAGGCCTACCTAGGCAACGTATAAAATGGACTGTACAAATGAATCAATCAGTTATACGATGCTACTTCATTTCAAAAAATATGGAAACGGAACTGCATGTGTATAGGGCAAAAATGAGAGAGTTGTTTTTGAACCAATTCCCTGAACTATCCAGAATCACAGAACAAAATCTTGCCGACAGAAGAAGAGCAATAATGGTAAAGCAGCTTCTTTCTATACAAGAAATCCAAGACATCAAACGACAAGCCTCAATTATCATCTCCTCAAATAGGGAAACAACTGAAGATCAAGTTGATGTTCCTCAAAACTACGAGCAACCTGTCCTCAACGACAACAATAATCCTGAGGACAGATTCGAGAATAGAGAAGCCGCTCATCCATTTGTATCTCAACAAACATACATCCATGCTACACCAGAAACACCCCAAGCAAGAGAAAACACCATACACGATACGGAAACAACAATCCAAGCACAAGAACAGCTAGCACTCACGCTCGGCGAACAATTTCGCGTAGCCTGGATACAAAATAAAAACAGTGACCCTTCCCGCAGAGAAGGAATTCCGAGAATTTTCAACAACAAAAGAGTGAATGAACTAACATACATTGTTAATCGTGACATCTTGCCCAATTACCTCACAACTGCCACAAACATAGAGGATGTGCACTGCTTAATATACTCGGGCGCAGTACCAGTAGTTAGAACGATGGGAAAAAAGACAATAAGGTGTCCAGACAATAACTCAAGACAAATAACGCCTAAATTACCAGCGTGGGAAAGACGTCTAACCAATAAAATTAGTTGCATTAGGCAGGACATAGGTCGACTCACAGCTTATTCCGATGGAACAAGCTGGGAGCCGGAAAATTCGTAAGCTAGTGAAGGACATCATCCATCCAGTTCAAATCATTGAGCTAACAGAAAACATGTTAATGGAAATAAAAAACAAGAAAATCCAACAGCTTGCGGCCTACGCCAAACACCTTGCGAGATACAGGCAAAGCAGAGCCCGAAGATTAGAAAATTCCCTTTTCGAAAGAAACCAAAAACAGTTCTATCGCCAATTAGACCATCCAGGGGGTAATCGATCCGACTCGCAGGGTCCACCAATGAACGATGTTGTACATTTCTGGAGCGAAATATGGAGTAAACCAAAAACCATAAACCTAGAGAACGAATGGATAGCCAACGAGCTTGAACGAAGCATAAACTATCGAGAGATGCAGAACACCGATATCTCAGCTGAAGAAGTTGTGAAAGCGATAAGAGATAGCAGTAATTGGAAATCACCTGGTCCGGACAAAATCCATAACGTATGGTTGAAGAAGTTTACTTCAACTCATTCGCATCTTGCAGAATACTTCAGCAAACTTTTGAGAAATCCTCAAGAGACCCCTTGGGTCTTGATGACTGGAAATACCTTCCTCATAGCAAAAGGAAACAACACCCTAGACCCAGCGAACTACCGCCCAATTACATGCTTGTCAACGACGTATAAACTGTTGACAAAAATTCTCACCAACCGCGTTTATGATCATTGTGTCGAGTGCAACATCATTACACTAGAACAGAAAGGATGTGCCCGACATTCAATGGGTTGTAAGGAGCAGCTTACAATCGACTCCGTATTAGTTAATCCAGCAGTACATTGCAAACGCAATCTTAGTATGGGATACATACTATAGATTACAAAAAAGCGTTTGATAGCCTTGCGCATCCATTTTTACTGAAAATCCTTGAGATATATAAAATCGATCCAAGAATCATACACTTTATGCAGGTAACAATGGAGAAGTGGAACGTTAAGCTACATATTGGACAAAATAGCAGCGAGGCGATACCCATCAAGTGTGGTATCTTCCAAGGCGACGCATTTAGCCCACTCTGGTTCTGCCTTAGTATGAATCCGCTGAGTAGAATGCTGAAAAACCTCAATCTTGGTTTTAGGCTTAAAGGAGAAAATTGTGAGACTCTTGTCGACCATCTATTCTACGTAGACGATTTAAAACTTTACACCAGCAGCAAGGAAAAAATATACCGTATGATACAAGTAGTGAAGCGATTTAGTGACGACATTGGAATGGAGTTTGGTATTGAAAAATGCAAAACAATTCATATTCAGAAAGGAAAGGTTCAAAATGACATCGAAGGCTACCAAATAGATGAACACAACATCATTGCCAATTTGGCCCAAGACGACAGCTACAAATACCTTGGGTTCTTACAATTGAAAGGAATTCAGGAATCGAAAATTAAGATAATGTTGCGAAGAAAGTTTGAACAGAGATTAGTCAAGATTCTCAAGTCAAACTTAAACGCTGGCAATAAGCGAAAAGCCATTAACACCTGGGCTATCCCAGTATTTACATACTCTTTCGGTGTCCTTAACTCGTCATATACAAATCTTGATGAAATATCAACCTCAGTAAGAACCACCCTAACCAAATTCCTTTGTCACCATCCGCGAAGTACACTGGAGAGAATCACTCTCTCACATGAAGATGGCGGAAGAGGGTTACTCGATGTACCGAATCTTCATTTTTCTCAGCTAAACAACTTAAGAGAATATTTTAGAACCCAAGTAGAAACATCGGATTTAATCCGAACAGTGTGCTTAGCGGACAAAAACTACATTCCGCTCAACTTAAAATCGACTCAACTACAAAAACCAGCGAATGTTTTGTCACGTGAAGAACGCATAGAGGCATGGAAAAATAAAACTCTACACGGCATACACATGGAACAAGATTTCATCGACAAAACCAGCTCAAACATATGGCTTAAGCAGGGGTCTCTTTTCGCAGAAACGGAGGGATTTATGAATGCTATACAAGATAAAGTCATAGCAACTAGGAATTACCGGAAATACATATTGAGGGAAAACCTAGAAAACGATACATGTCGGCGATGTCAAAACAGCGCAGAGACCATCGACCATATTATATGTGGATGCATATGCTTAGCATCGCATGATTATACTGCGCGACATAATCAGGTAGCGAAGATCATCCACCAAGGCCTAGCAATAAACAACAAGCTTGTGTCAGAAAAATGTCCATACTATAAGTACGAGCCTCAACCTGTCATTGAAAACAGAAATGCCAAGCTACATATATTGGGACAGATCGATAGTCACAGATCGCACCATACGAGCTAACAAGCCGGATATCGTTCTGTTCGACAAGGTGGAGAAGAAAATCACCTTGTTTGATATCGCTGTCCCCCTAAACAATAACATCCAGTCAACGTATAGCACGAAAATCGAAAAATATACCTACCTTGCCGATGAACTTAAAGCTATGTACCATGTAGAAAAGGTAGATATAGCGCCAATCGTCATATCAGCCACAGGACTAATACCAAAGAATCTTGTTGTCCAGCTTAAGAAAAACAACCTCAACGACACCCTGGGGATTATTCAGAAATTTGTGATTCTGAATACATGCAATATTGTAAGACGCTTCCTACAAGCACAGTAAAATAAATAATAATAAAAAAAAAAAAAAAACAGTTAATCATCAGAGCCTAATCCCTTGGCATAGCCCGGGATAGGTATTTTCCAATCTCATAGAGATTGAGAGATTTAGTAACTCTATAATAATAATAATAATAATAATAATAACAATAATAATAATGGTAATATAAATAATACTACACAGCAAAAGACATATAAGTCATTGACTTATATATCTGGAATATCAGAAAGATTAGTAATATCTAAAATTTACGATGCAGAGAAATATAGAATAGCTCACAAGACATATAATACAATAAAAAGACTATTTAGCAAAACAAAAGATAAGATTGATAAGTGGGATAGGTCTAATGTAATTTATAAAATACCTTGCAAGGGGAATAGTCAAGAAAATTGTAATAAGATATATATTGGTACAACTAAAAATAAATTAAAGACTAGGATAACAGGTCATAAATCAGATCAAAAATATAGACACATGAATTCACAAAAAACTGCTTTATGTTCTCATAGTTCTGAATTATATCATTTTGCAGATTTTGAAAATGTTTCAATATTAAACACAGATAACAATTATAATCGGCGCTTAATGTTAGAAATGTTAGAAATAATTCGCACACCTTTATCACAAAGAATAAATTTTAAGGCAGACACAGAAAAATTAGCACAGAACTATAGGTATTTAGTTAGTAAAATTTGAATTTTTGTTTATTTATGTTAATTGGTTAAAGAATTTATTCCTATGTATGTATGTGTCTTCGTAAGTATGTATATATTTGTATGTGTGTATGTTATATGTGTGTATGCGTGTATACATGTATATGTGTATATATGTATGTGTATGCATGCACATATGTATATATGTATATTTATATCATGTCATTATTTTTATATGTTATTTATATACACTATACTGTAATCAATTCTTATCCTTGTTGTAATGTTGATTGAATAGTTTAAATATTGTAAATGTTTAGTTATATACATATGTATGTAAATTTGTATATATGTTAATATATTAATTTGTAATTATGTTAGTTATTTATATATATATGTATTCATATGTATGTGTGTGGATGTGCATATGTGTATGTACATGCATATGTGTTTGTATCTCTCTCTATGTGTGTATATATGTTTATGTGTGTATATATGTTGTGTATGTTCATGTATGCATATAAGTATGTATACGTTCATGTATGTATTGTTGTATACATGTATAAATATATACAAGCCTATATATATGCTTTTGTTTTTATGTTAATATTTTTGAAAACATATTTCAAAACCAATTTATACAGAAAATTTTAATTTTCAATTATTATTCCTGATTATGTCAAATTGTTGACGAAATATCGAATAAAATAGAAAAATTATAACGATTTTTACAAAAACGACCTCGAGCTCAATCATTCTAAAATACATATATAAGAAAAGGTCAATAAAAGCAAACAATCTTTGAGTATATTATTAAAGGAAAAATTTACTTTCTAATCAAACGTTTTATCTGTAATGAGTAGCATGGACTCTTACTAATTGTACTGTTTTTAATCATTTTTGTGTTTCTGTTTTTGAAAAGCATAATCAACTTGATGCCATATTTATGGATCTTTGTAAAGCGTTCGATAAGGTTTCACACGGTATTTTGTTGCATAAAATGGAAAATATGGGGTTTTATGACACGTTTCTCCTGTGGTTGAGATCTTATCTGTCTAATAGAACGGTAGTTCTTGAAAATTTTGAGTCGCAACCGTATTTTGTTACATCTGGTGTACCTCAGGGCAGCACTTTAGGACCGTTGCTGTTTTTAATTTTTATAAATGACATCGGTATTTCCTTTTTTATTATTTGCTGATGATGTAAAGATTTATAAAGAAGTAATTTCTGATAATGATGTATCGATGGAATAGGTTCCTAGTGTGATATCAATAGTTTACCTTTAATTATAAATAAATGTTTCCAAATGACTTTTTCTAAGCCTCACATTCATAACCGAAGGTGCTCTCAATACAAGATTCAGGATAAGAATTTGTTAGTTGTGAATAAAATATTGGATCTTGGCATTGTGCTGGATAGTGATCTGAATTTTAATGCCCACCTTGACTATATACTACCTAAAGCTTACTCTGCATGATCTTTTATAAGAAGAAATTGTAAAGAATTTTTAGATCCTATTACCTTGCGAATATTGTATACTGCATTGGTTCCCTCGGGGTTAGAATATTGCTCTTTTGTTTGGAACACTATTTGTAATGTTCAACATCCTATTATGCTCGTTGCCTGTTTTTAGGCTTAAAGCCACTTTATATTAAAGAAGAACTATTTATTCTGTCATGATGATTTATAATTTGATTAATGGTCTAATTGACTGTAAATACTTGTTAAACGTAATTAATTTTTGTATACCCTCCAGAACCCTTAGACATAATCAGCTATTTTATATTTCGACACATTCTACTAATTACGCTATGCGTGAACCGATACTACGAACATTGTGTACTTTAAATAATATGAATAATATTTTATGTATAGACTTCTCATTATCTGTATATAATTTTAAAATTTTATTAGAAAATAGGATCTTGTTAAGTACATTTTTAGATTAAGTTATGTTGTTATTGCCTGAAAGGACATTATAGTCCATTGGCGTAAATAAATAAATAAATTAATTTTAGAAATTTAATGCGGCAGCACTTTATTTGTTACTTAATTAACACGAGTATTTGTACTACTAAATACTTAACGATGCTAACACTTTTAGATTTAAAATCACACTCCTCTTGCTGAGCTCTGGCAGCCACCTTATATAGGCAAAGTGACGTCGTCTGGTAACTTCGCCAAGCATCTGGTCATGGTTGTTTTTGACTATGTCCACACGATGAAACATTTGCTGCAGAAACATTTATTAATTCCCTTTTGAAGCTGCGTTCGTGCCCACACGGTTGAAACATTTGTTTTGCAGCATACATACATATATTATATTTGTTTTCTCTTTCTTCTTCTTTTAATTTTTTGACGGAGAATGGCATGATCAACAAATGTTTCATGTACATGAAACACCGTACCCTTTTCCACTCGTCTTTCCCCTCTCATCGACAAACACAATGTTTCTGCAGCAAATGTTTCACCGTGTGGGCATAGTCCTTGGTTGTGCTTTACTTAACATGTAGCTATATACGTGTGTTTGTATATATGACAATGCTGTCTTGTGTGCTTTGTAACTATGTGTGGTTGTATGGATGAGTGTTGTGTAGTTTGGTTCCCAGTGGTATAAAAAGGAACCATCGCCACCTATTACAGGCGAAATGGTTAGCACTTTTACCCAATTTATACTAGGGGCTACTGATGTGGCATTCAAATCATACCTTCATTTTTCTCTAGACACCAATATATAGTGTTAACATGTCAAAATAGAAATCCACGTTTCGCTAGCTAATTCTATAGCTCCAATAATAAAAAATGTGTATGCTAAAAAGATTATAAAACAACAGAAAAGTTAAATGATAAACGCTTCTTGCTTTTTGATTACTTTAATAGAAAAAGTCAGTCGGATTACAAATCTCGTTGAGTAAAGTTTAAAAGTGAATACATATACTTTGCGTAAGTTAAAATGAGTAAAAGGCATATTAGAAGATTTTCTACCCCAGGAGAAATTTCTTCAAGCCGTTTGGAATTTATCATCCATTTTGTTCGCGTTTTTTTTTTTTAATTTTTAATGTAGTGTTGTTATTTCCATTTTATTAGATTGAAGCTATGAAATCCCTTATTCTCCCCAATGGCATAAAAAAAACATGAAAAATATTTTGTCTGCTGAAATAACATACGAGTACAACATCGATGGCGTGCATGCAAAAAATCTCTTAAAACTTTAAATAATTTTTATAAAGCTCTTTGAGGTAATAACAATTAAAACTACGTTTTGTTTTGTATATAAAACTACTAACATATGTACATCCTAAATACATTTGTTTCAGATTATATTCCATGCTCAGAGAAAACTAAAGGTTAAGAAGAAGTAAGAAAAGCTATACTGCTCCAAGAGAAACGTCATTTTAAAAATATTGCAGCAAAAAAAAAGTACACAAGAAAATTACCAAATGTAGAGTGTAGGAACTGCTGAATAAATAATTTTGTAATTTTGTACCTGCACTATGCCATTTAAAAGAATTTAACTTTTTCCTCAACGAAAAGAACTGATTTATTTTTAAGATTTAAGAAAAGGAATTCAAATTTTAATTTTTAACTCTCAGCAAAGAATTAATCTCTTATTTTTTATATAAAAATGTATATACATATAAGATTTTATAGCAAATATTTTATTTAAAAAGGTGCATATATATGCATATTGAAAAGGTAAGCCATTAAGTACTAGGGATTACCGTACTACCTTCCAGTCACTAGCACCAAAATCGATCTTTGTGGCTAGTGCAGTGTATGGGTCTATGTGGGTATCCACGTTGCTAGGTAAGTGTTATCAGAGGCGGGTCAATTGCCACATCCGTCGGGCATTGCCATGTTAAATTCAACAGTTAAAAGCTTGTAAAGTAGATTGTGATGCACTAGTGGTAGTTCTTTAAGAGCTAGCGAATATACACGCGCAGAACTAGCCCCGTAAACCACTGGCTTTCTTCCTGTGCTATGTGTGTATGTCGCTGTGTATATTTGTGTACATGTTTAGCTTTTATTAGCAGCGAATGCTTGCGTACAAGATTATTCAGAATAACATCATCATCTCTTAGCGTTGATGTTGCTAGGTTCTTTCGTTGTTGTTATATACACTTATTATTGCGCAGCCTCGAATGAACTTGTATATTCTCAACGATGTATCCGGAATATTCCGTTTCCGTTAATTTGAATATTATCTATATTGTGTTGACCAGGATTGTAACATTTTGACAACTAGAGATGAGTTGGCAGTGCTGCCAAGTACATATAGCCACATTGTCGTTATATTTGAATCTATTTTTAAACTTTGTAACAATATATATATATATATATATATATATATAAGTATATATATATATATATATATATATATATATATATATATATACATATATATATATATATATATATATATATATATATATATATATATATACAGTGAACTCGCGAAAACTTGAATACCCGTTAACATGAACAACTCGGAAACGTGAACACTTTTATATTTACATTTACTACTCTAAAACGTGAACAAGTTCTAATAGCTCTAAAACGTGAACAAAATTTTCTGAGTTTTTTCGTTTTATTTGTTGCATTCTTTTTTAATTTTGGGAATCCCAGCATATTAGAATACATATTTTATGTTTACGTTAGAGTGCTTTCAACAAATACATGCATACGTATTTGTAGCTCTTCTGATTTAGTTGTTATATGACATTTGATCTCTAAACACAACGGTTAAGTTAAGAATTACATACATATTATTTTGCGCTAAAGTACAAATATAATTTGTGAAAGTGAATACAAAAAATGTCTTCTAAAAAGCCAAAAGTTTTGAGTCTGAAAGACAAAGCAGATATTGGTGACCTTTTGCAAAAGGGTTGCAGTGTAACTGGCTTAGCCAAGAAATATCAGGTGGCAAAATCCACAATTTGCTCAATTAAAAAGAAGGACAAAGCAATAAAAAAATGTGTTAACAATACATTTTGTGGTCCAGGAATTCGCAAGTCATTACGCGCATCTGAGCTCCCGAGAATGGAGAAAAATCTCTATAAATGGTTTGTGAACATGAGGTATAAAAAAATGCCAGTAAGTGGACTGATGCTTAAAGCGAAAGCCAAACAAATTCATGAACAAAGTAATGAAAGCAATCGAGGATTTAATGCTAGCGACGGATGGCTACAGAATTTCAAAAAAAGATATGGTATTCGACTGCTTAAAATTAGCGGAGAAAAGCTTTCTGCGCAGCCGCATCTGGTGGATCCGTTTAAAGTAAAGTTAAAAGAGAAAATGATTGAACTCGGTTTATGCGTAGATCAGTTGTATAACGCTGATGAGTCCGGTTTATATTGGAAACAACTGCCAGAAAAAACGTTTGTTTCATCCTTGGAGAAAACTGCACCTGGTGCTAAAATGGAGAAACAGCGACTAACTTTTATGTGTTGCTCAAATGCATCAGGATCGCATAAGCTTAAGCTCCTTGTTATTGGAAAGGCTAAAAACCCCCGATGCTTTAAGAATTACGTATGCCCTGTGAACTATAAAAGCTCCAAGTCTGTTTGGATGACGTCTGCTTTATTCAAAGAGTGGTTTCATTACTCTTTCGTGCCTGAGGTTAATTCCTTATTAATATGTACATATGATTAAAAAATTTTTACCTTACAATATTTTATTTAGGTTTCGGATTTTTTAACAAAAAATGGGCTGTCCGTTAAAGCTCTTTTATTATTAGACAATGCCCCGTCGCATCCTCCTGAAAGTGAGTTAATATCTCAGGATGGTTCCATTTCTACAATGTTTTTGCCTCCGAATGTTACTTCATTAATCCAGCCAATGGATCAAAACGTTTTTAAAATTACAAAACTACATTATAGAAATGGCCTTTTGGCTTTAATTGCAGAAAATAAATTAAATTTGTTGGAGTCAATCAAAATGATTTCACTACGAGATGCAATAACTCTTTTAGACTCTGCATGGGATCGAATCACACAAGAAATATTGTTCAAATGTTAGAAAAATATTTTAAATTTAGTTTCGGATCAGGAGGATCCTGATGACAGCATTCCTTTAAGTAATTTAAGAGAAATTTGGCAAGCGGAAATAAGACAACTGGAAGAAAGAGCAGTTGGTCTTCTTCAGGAATTAAGTCCTCAGGTTTGTCGATAACATTTTTTTATTTTATAAAAATTCAACACGACTTTTACAGACGGAAGTTACCATTTCTCTTGTGAAAGAATGGAATAATAATTTGGAAGAAAATCCTACAGAATGTGAAATTTTTGAAATTCATAATGAATCTGAAGGTGACGAAGATAGTGACCCTATTGTAGACCAGCCAGAAATCAGAATAAAACCAAATGGGCCGAAAATGAAAGGGTTAACCAAAGTGAGATAAGAGTGTTAAGAAATCTTAAAGAAAAGGCTGTACTAAAGATGATCGAACAAAACACATTCCAAAAAAAGATAAGCGATTTCTTTCTGTAAAAAACTATTTGGTGAAAAAATCCGTCTAATGAAATTTGTGTTCCACAATGTCGATCGAACGAAAAATTTTAAATTGCAAGCGATAAAAAAACTGATTTGCATCCTACTTTGACCCAAATTTATTTTTTCCTTAATTTATTTAATTACTGAATTGAATAAAAAATTAAAATGCGTTATTAGCGTTATCAGTTTTTTATCATTGCAACTTAAAATTTTTCGTTCGATCGACATTCTGGAACAGGCCGTTAATTTTTAAATTTAGTTATATGTACTACATGTACATTGTTGAATTCATTATATTTTTGTTATTTAATTTTTTTAAGCAACTTTTATTCATTTGCTGCGAATTACAGGAAGTGTAATTGTAACATTTTATATTTGTAAAACAATTTTAAGCATCTGATTTGCTTGAATTGATTACGTATTTTTTTGAGTAAAGTGAATAAATGTAAACATTTTCAATTTGTAATCCAATTTTGAATATTTGGTTTTGATTTATTTGCTAGAAGCTAATACCTGGGGGTCAATTCTGGTTCTGTGAAAACGTGAAATGAAAAAAAACTTTTCATTTTCGTTTTCATAACAACTTTTCATAACACTTTTCACATTTACACAAAATGCGATTCCCGTTCATGTTATGAAAAACTGTTTCATTCCAGTTGTATCCATGAAAATACTGTAACCATGCTATATAACTTTCAATGTCACTTACAGAGGGCGAAGTTTAAAAGTTTCGAGTGCGGCGTTAGGCCGTATACACAATTTGGTAATTTCTTGAGCCGCCGCCTTAATGTTCATCTAATGTTGGTTGAGTTTTTGAATATGTTAAACATTTTGTGTCTAACTTAGTTATTATTAAACAAATATTGGCACAAAAATATAAAACACTAAGTATAATTGCAACTATCTAGTATTAATACATTGCAAAGGGAAGCTATTTTCATACACATATCTAACAACAATAAAACATATGTAAACATTGTTACAAACGGGCGTACATATAAAATATATATATATATATATATATATATATATATATATATATATATATATACAATATATATATATATATATATATATATATATATATACATATATATATATATATATATGTATATATATATATATATATATATATATATACATATATAGGTATATATACATACATACATATATATATACATATATATATATATATATATATATATATATATAGGTATATATACATACATATATATATATATACACATATATATATATATATATATATATATATATATATATATATAGGTATATATACATACATATATATATATATATATTTATATATATATATATATATATATATATATATATATATATACATATATATGTATATACACATATATTATATATATATATATATATATATATATGTATATATATAAATATATGTGCACATATATATACATGTGCACACACACTCATGTACACACACATACATATATAAATATATATATATATATATATATATATATATATATATATATATATATACATATCTACATGTATATATATATATATATATATATATATATATAAATGAAATTTATTTGTTGGTGGTTAAGCAATGTCTATATGCATTTCATTGGTGCTTTACCAAATCGTCAGTAGACTTTAACCACAGTTTTGAAAAGTTAAAAACCTCTTATCTTATGCATATACTTCCGAAAACCATCTGAGAATTCACAACTTGTAAATTACAAACTATTTTCAAAAATAACAACAGAAAAAGAACATAGGCTTCTAACTCATACAAAACTAAACCAACAAATAAAGTATGTTCGATATGAATCTATTTTATTTTTCTACACCTTTATACAATCAGAAATCCATTGGATAACAAGAAAAGTATTTATAAGGCAAAATGAAAAATAAAATCTAAATTAAACTGTTATGAAATCTTTTCATTTGACACATTGTTGTCACAATACTATATATAAATGAAATTTATTTGTTGGTGGTTAAGCAATGTCTATATGCATTTCATTGGTGCTTTACCAAATCGTCAGTAGACTTTAACCACAGTTTTGAAAAGTTAAAAACCTCTTATCTTATGCATATACTTCCGAAAACCATCTGAGAATTCACAACTTGTAAATTACAAACTATTTTCAAAAATAACAACAGAAAAAGAACATAGGCTTCTAACTCATACAAAACTAAACCAACAAATAAAGTATGTTCGATATGAATCTATTTTATTTTTCTACACCTTTATACAATCAGAAATCCATTGGATAACAAGAAAAGTATTTATAAGGCAAAATGAAAAATAAAATCTAAATTAAACTGTTATAAATACTTATAAATACTTTTCTTGTTATCCAATGGATTTCTGATTGTTTAAAGGTGTAGAAAAATAAAATAGATTCATATCGAACATACTTTATTTGTTGGTTTAGTTTTGTATGAGTTAGAAGCCTATGTTCTTTTTCTGTTGTTATTTTTGAAAATAGTTTGTAATTTACAAGTTGTGAATTCTCAGATGGTTT